>CACRXK020008424.1:0-20837 GCA_902702795.2 Paramuricea clavata
TACAAAGTTCATCTATATGTAAATGTTTATATAAATATACATGCATGCTCACTTAGATTATCTAGCAAGACCAGCATTCAGATACATATTAGATAGAACCAGAAAATCTTTCCAATGTAATGCCCTATTGGCTGATATGGGAAAGTATTTCCAAAACCTGAATTGCTGAAAGATTCAATTTTCTTAATTTTCTTGCTACTATGCTTGCCATATTTACTGCCAAATACACGTCAAAACATGCTTCTGGGGGTACTTTGACCCTTCTTATCTCATTGTTTTGACCGAGTCAAGTTGTATTTTCCTGTTTGGACGCACGCTATTGACACGCTACAAACTGAAATACCAAAATATAAGATGAAAATCTGAAGAAACAAACTTTACTAAGGTTTTCTCAAAAAACTGACTTAACTCTATTCATTGCCATAATCGTGAACGCGGAGAGTTATAAAATATGATAACTCTTTAACATCTTCATAATGTTAACGAGAGAGAGTTACGCCAAACATAACTCTCTCATGTTAGTTCAAGAAACGTCGGGAGAGTTAAGAAATTGGGTGTGGTCGTTGGGAAAAGTGGGCGTGGTTTGAACATAACTCTCCGAAATCATAACTCTCCGAGATAACTCTCCGGTTGGTAACTCTCCCTTTAGTCATACCCATGAAAGCCTGAACAATGAACACTGAACAATGAAAGCCATTTAAATTCTGGCGAATTTAAATGCTTGGTCATCACAATCAAATCTCGCTCTTAATCCAAAGAAAATGGAGGCAATGTTGTTTTCAACTTCCATAATGGCCAGTGTTCACTCTCTTGGGGAATTATATTTCAGCTTAAATATATCTGGTAATACGTTGAAAAGAGTTGATTCGAAAAAACTGCTCGGAGTACATTTTCATGAACACTTAAAATGGAATAAGCATGTAAAAATGACTGCATCTTCATGCTACGGCACACTTAGTACATTGCGGAAAATTAAACATTTCGCAGATTTTAAACTTCGTAAGCATCTTGCTGAGGCCTTGGTGCTATCAAAAATGGACTACAATGATATTGAAATAGGTATTGTACAATGATCATTTGAAATAGGTATTGTACCAGACGTTTTAAAAATATCGAGAATTACTCCTATTTATAAAAATGGTACATGCACGGATCCGTTTAATTATAGACCTATATATATCTATTTTATCACCCTTCAGCAAAATATTAGAAAAGCTTATGTATGAACAATTAATATCTTTTATTGAAAAATATAAAATTTTGTATGAGTACCAATTTGGATTTAGAAAAGGTTATTCTACAGAACAAGCGATTCTTGAAATAACAGATAACCTAAGAAATTATTTAGATAATAATCAAATAGTATGCGGCTTATTTCTTGACTTGTCTAAAGCATTCGATACCGTAAATCACGAGATACTTCTGGCAAAAATGGACAAGTATGGTATTCGAGGGGAGCCTTTAAACATGGTTTAAGAATTACTTAAGTAATAGGAAACAGTATGTGAAAATAGGCTGTACTGAATCTGAACTACTTGAAATGACCTGTGGGGTACCACAAGGTTCTACACTTGGCCCATTACTCTTCTTACTTTATATTAATGATATGCCTAACTGTGCAAAAAAGCTGAGTTTTCGTACATTTGCTGATGATACTAACGCCTTTTATTCCTGTAAAAATTTGTTGAACTAGGAAAGTACAATGAATGAACAATTTAAGTTAATACGTAACTATTGTGCAATAAATAAATTATCTATAAATTTTCAGAAGACTCATTATATGGTAATATCTTCAACGAGAAAGAAACTAAACAGCATAAAAATTGATAATATTGAACAAAAGGTTTTATTAAGTACTTGGGGATTTTTCTGGATGAGCATATCAATTGGAAACAACAAATAAAATATGTCAATAATAAAATAGCTAAAAATATTGGAATTATAAATAAACTTCGACACTATTTAGACTTAAAAATGATAAAGCAATTATATTATACACTTATTTATCCTTATTTAACTTATGGAGTAATGAGTTGGGGAAATACATACAAGACTAGTTTAACGAAAATTAGTACCAAACAAAATAAGTGTCTAAGGAATATGTTCTTTGCATATAGCAGGGAGAGTGCTACTCCGTATTATAACCTCATGGAAATACTTAAATTTGAAAACATATTCAAGCTAAAAATTGCAGAGTTTAGTTATAAAATAGTTAATGGAAGATCAAATATTCCGTCTATCTTCTTAGAGTTTGTGAGACCAGCATACCAACAACACAGTTATAATACAAGATTTGCTTCAAAATTAAATTTTGTCAGGCGAAAGGTCAAGACAAATTATGGAAAGCACACTTTTCAATTTGTTGCATCAAAAATATGGGAGTCTATTGACTTGAAAATAAAAAGTTCGTCTTCATTTGAAATCTTTAAGAAAAGATATAAAGCTGCCCTTCTACAAAATCAATGAAAAATGTTATTGAGACTTGAGTCTATATGTGTATGTATATGCATATATGTGTATATGTATGTGTATATGTATGTGTATATGTGTACATATGTATCTGAGTGTCTTTATTTAAGCTCAACCATATAAAATAATCTATATGATCGAACGTAGGTAGTGATCAACTCGAAAGTTTATGCTCCTTTGATCACTACGCACCTTCACTTTATCAAATTAACTTGAAATTATTCATTCAAAACATAATTATTTGTAAAATTTTGTATACATTTTCTTTGTTTTGTAAATAGTGCAGTTCCTGAATAAATCTCTGAATAAATCTCTGTGTTTGACCCGCTTCCATTATACTTAGTAAAGGGTCTTCAACGTATTTAAAATGCTGCAACAAGTTTTGTGATAGGACGCTATGCAACTACAGCAGATGCTGTCAAGATAGGCTGGCTTTCAGTTCAAGAACGCAGGGATGGCATCTTTTAAAAACAACATATAAAGCATTACATGATACGTCTTGGCCATCATATGCCAGCCTGGAAGTGGCCAAACCATTGAGAAATCTACGATCAAGTGATCCAACTAAATTGACAGTTCCTCGAGTTAAGGAAACTTTTCAGGATTTGGCCTCAAAATATCTTAATAAACTTGCGAACGATATTAAAAATTGTGAAACTCTTGTTAAGTTTTAGCATACAATCAAATAACTACCTTGTGGACATAGCTAAGGAACGATTGCAATAACTTGCTTTTGGCTTGGTAAATTGTAGTATAGTTTTAGCTACAATAATTAGTAGTAGAGTTTTATATAATATTAATGTTAGTAGAATACTAATACTAATGTAGTACTTAACAGGGAAGAGCCGCTTTGTCGGATCTGTTAATAAATTATCATGATTATTATTATTATTATTATTATTATTATTACTATTATTATTATTATTATTATTATTATTATTATTATTATTATTATTATTATTATTATTATTATTATTATTATAGTAGCCTTTATACTGATTTCCAAACTTCCATAATAACTGAACAGTTCAATACTTCCTTCATTGCAGTCGGTCGTGGCGTCCTTCAAGGCGATTGTCTCAGTCCTCTTTTATTCAATATGTCTTTCAATACCTTTATCCAACATATTAAATCGGAAAAATACCGTCAACTTGGATTTTGGAAATCCAGTGAAAACGGTACCCCATTAAATCCTCTTCATTGGTTCCAGTTTGCCGACGACGCGGCTGTTGTTAGCGGCCAAGAAAAAGAAAACCAAATGCTCCTTAATCGCTTTACAATCTGGTGCCAGTGGGCTCAAATGATAATACGTGTAGACAAATGTTCAACATTTGGCATTAGGAAACAAGTAACCAAATCCATTCAATATCTCCCAAAACTATTTATAAATAACTGTCTTGTACCTCGTGTTGAACTTGGTAAATCGTTTCGCTACTTAGGTCGCTATTTTGATTTCAACATGTCCGACGAAGATCACAAATCTGAGGTATATGACACACTTACTAATATCCTGAATGAAATTGATGATCTACCATTACATCCGAAAAACAAAATTCTCTTATACAGTCGTTATGTGCTTTCCAAAATCTCTTGGCACTTCACTGTTTCTGACATAGGCAAAACCTGGGTTAACGATAAACTAGATAGTATCGCGTCTACGTATATCCGAAAATGGCTTGAACTTCCTATTTCGGCAACCATTAGTAACGTCCTACTTCCCCACAATAAATTTGGATTAAATATCATTCTACCTTCAACCAAATTCCTTCAATGCCAAACTGTTTCTCGGAAAGCCCTAAAGTCGTCGCCAAATGAAGCGATCAATTACCTTTGGAAGGATACTAGCAATCACAAAAATGTACAATATGACAAATACAAAAACACCAAGGACGTATTAAACGCCATCAGGGAACAACATGAAGACAAGCTTCAACACTACCTCATTTCACAAGGCTCATTTTTCTCCAATATCATTAAACATTCTACACTCTCATTCAACTCTATATGGTCCTCCGTTCAGAGTAAACTTCCGAAGAATATATTTAACTTCACTATCCGGTATATAAATAACACTCTCCCGACTCGCAAAAACCTTCTGAAATGGGGAATATCACCAACATCCGAATGTTCGTTTTGTTTGAATCCAGAATCACTTCTTCACGTCGTCGCTGGATGCAAGACCTACCTAAATGAAGGACGTTTCACGTGGCGTCATGATTCGGTGCTTAACTTCATAGCATCCATACTTAAATATGTGAACCATTGTAACCTTTATGCTGACCTTCCTGGCTATATCAGTCCATCTGTTCTCACCGGAGATGAATTGCGCCCTGATCTTTTGATAACACATGAAAACAAATGTATTTATATACTTGAACTTACCGTCGGATTTGAATCTAATCTCCTCACTAAATGCAACTCGAAAAAGACAAAAATATCAAGATCTAATTAACGAACAGCTCAAAAATTATGAAAAAGTGAAATTTGTAAATTTATCGATTAGCTCATTAGGAGTTTTCAGCCACCCGTCGCTAGATTTCACCGAAATGCTGAAGGATCTAAAGTTTGATGAACAATGTAGAAAGTACTATGTTCGGAAAATTATTAATATATGTATCAGGTCCTCCTATTATATATTATGTAAGCGTAACAAAGAATGGGATAACCCACAACTAATGTCATACTAATATTGTTATTATGTTGAGTGTTAATTCAAGTAGACACTGGTAAACTACCTGTAAAGAGAGGTTTATCATTGTAGTGTGTATATATATTATTGAAAGTAATAAAGTTTCCATTATTATTATTATAACCTAAAAAATAAACTAATGTCCAAGGTTCTTTTTTCTCAAACATTGTGAAAAATTCCACGTTAGCATTCAATTCCCTATGTTCATCGGTTCATTCAAAACTTTCTAAGAACATGTTTAACTTCAGTCAAAGTTACATCAACAATTCTTTGCCTACCAGGAAAAACCAAGTTAAATGGGGTCTGTGATCATCTTCTGACTGTTCGTTCTGCTTCTCCCCTGAATCGCTTTTGCACGTGATCCCTGGATGTAAGACATAACTAACGAAGAGAGATATACATGGCGACATGATTCAGTTTCAAATCTCATTGCGTCCAGCCTTCTCGACGTCGGAAGGTCCAAAATGTATGTAGATTTGCCTGGATTTATTAGCCCATCTGTCATCACTGGTGACAAGTTACGACCAGACCTTCTATTGACAATTGAAAATAAGATTTTGTACATTCTAAAATTAACTGATGGATTCGAAACAAACATGAAAACTATCTCAAATCGAAAACATGAAAATTATTTGACTCTAATTAACGATCAAGAAAATACATAAACGATGTAGTTAAGTTTGTCAATGTATCTATAAACTCTTTAGGTGTATTTGGTGAATCGACGAATACTTTATTTGATATGCTCCATGATCTGAACTACGACGAACAACGTTTCAAATATGTAAAATAAAAAAAAAATTGCTACTTGTATTCGCACGTCGTATTATATATTCTGCAGACGTAACAAAGACTGGAACAACCCAGAACTTTTAAACTTTTAACTAAATTTAAAAGATTTTCACCTGTATATATATTTTAGTTTATATTCAATTCGAGTGGTCGTTTATCAGCTACATTTTATCAAGTGAAGTTTATCAATGTATATGTAGCATATCGTAAATATCTAATAAAAAGTTTCCATTAATATTATTATTATTATTATTATTATTGTCGTCGTCGTCGTCGTCGGCGTCGTCGGCGTCGTCGTCGGCGTCGTCGTCGGCGTCGTCGTCGTTGTTGTTTTTGTTGTTGTTCTTGTTGTTCTTGTTGTTCTTCTTGTTGTTCTTTTTCTTGTTCTTGTTCTTGTTCTTGTTCTTGTTCTTGTTCTTGTTCTTGTTCTTGTTATTGTTATTGTTATTATTAGAAAATGAGGCCGTGAGGGAAGGTTGTCAAATATGGCGGGTGCAAACGACAAATGAACGAAATAGAGGTAAAATGGACGGGGCAAAGCGACTGAAATGGACGGGGCAAATGGATTTAGATTGCTTAGATTGTAAAAGGAAAGCTCAAGACTTGGTTTCGTCGGAACATTTTCCTGTAAACGAAAATGGAAGACGAAAATGCTATATCAAAGTTATGCATGACCTATGGCAGGCACGAGGATATGAACAGCTGGGGTTAACAAGCCAGAATTTGAGAGATTGAGCAGCTAGACTAGAGAAAGTAATGGAAGATACGTCAAGGCAAAGTAAAAGCAACGGCATATATGTTATACATATGGTGGAAAGCAGCGAGCTAGATGAAACGGGAGTGAAAACTCAAAACAACGAAATTTCAAAAAGTACAGTAGCTATAGACACAACAGCCGAGAATACAAATTTGTCAACTTTCACAAATTTGCATAAAACGGTTGGTGATTTTAACGACAAACATAGTAATGTGTCACAATGCACGAGTTTGCTTAATAAATCAAAAGTTGCAATTGATGAGGGAACAGACTATACTGAAGAACAATGCATACCAGAATATAATAGATTATGCAAACCTGTATTGATTGAATGGGGTAAGACTGACAATGGATCTCCGATATCAATTCAAATGACTTCGATTATAAATGCGTATGATGAAATTATATCATGGAAAAAGAATGTGTGCTTGCTCCCTTATGGGAAAATAGGACGAGAATTTTCGACCAATTGACAATGCATATTAATCAATGGAATAATAAATCAGACAACCAACATATTGCGCTGAAAGCTTTTTTTTGTATTGCTTGCTGTTGGGCTGCAAAAGCCGGAACCAAAGTCTAAAGCAAAAGACCGCAAAGAATGCTTAAGAAACGTTTGGCGTCATGGAAAAGTGGAGAAGTCGATAAACTGTTGCACGAAGGAAGAGTGATTGAAAGTCGTATTGGAAAAGGAATGAAATCTGAACCACAAAACAAAGCAAACAGATTTGCCAAACTTGTTATCGAAGGTCAGATAAACTCAGCAATGCGCTTTCTGAACGATGCTAGTTCGGGAAAGATTCTATCGCTAACAGATAATGTAATGCAACAGTTACGAGAGAAACAACCAGAAGCACAACCAGCAAAATCGAGAGTGCTACTTCGCGGACCAGTTTAAGATATACCAGAGAGTATATACCTCACAATAAATAGAGAAATGATACGAGACGCAGCTCTGGGGACAAAAGGATCAGGGGGGCCATCTGGTGTTAATGCAAATATGTTTAAAAGAATCCTTGCGTGTAATTCATTTAAGCATTCGTCAGTAGCGCTTTGTGATGCGTTAGAAACATTGGCACGGAACCTTTGTACGGATCATGTTGACCCATCGTCAATAGAAGCTTTAGTTGCAAGTCGCCTTATCCAATTAGATAAAGGTGGAGTTGGAGTTCGACCCATTGGAGTTGGAGAAGTCGTACGAAGAGTAATCAGCAAAAGCGTAATGAAGGTTGTCAAATCCGATGTGATGAAAGCAAGTGGTTCACTTCAGTTATGTGCGTATCAACCTTCCGGAAGTAAAGCTGCAATTCACGCCATGCGCAACATTTTCGAAGAAGATGACACTGAAGCGATCCTACTCATTCATGCGTCCAATGCATTTAATTTTCTAAATAGAGCAGCCGCTCTCAACAACATAAGGATCATAACATAACATAACATAACATTTATTAATTTATATCGCGCAAATTCAACAATGAAATTTTCAAATGCGCGTTACAACAATGGATAGGACAATTAAATTACGTAGAACTAATATTACAAATTTAATCTAAGAACTGAGCTAATAAAAAGCCTCTTTAAAAAGATATGTCTTAAGATCATGCTTAAAAATATTAAAATCAGAGATACTCCTAAGATTCAATGGCAATACATTCCATAGTTTTGGTGCACCAGCCATAAAGGCTCTGTCACCAAGAGTAGACAATGTCTTAAAATTGACGGACATAAAAGAAGTTTGTTATTTGATCTTAAGCTATAAGAAGAGTTTGTTTTAAAAGTTATAAGTTCGGTTATATAATTAGGGGCAGTTCCATGAATTGCCTTAAACGTAAGTGTAATTATCTTATATTCAATTCGACATTTGACTTTCAACCAGTGTAACTTATACAACAGCGGAGTAATATGGCTAAACCGTGGTGCACGGTAGAGAATCCTTGCGGCAGCATTCTGAACACGTTGTAGTTTGGCTATAGCATTGTTGGGAAGTCCATATAACAGTCCATTGCAATAGTCTAGGTGACTGGTAACGAAAGCATGAAAAAGTTTCTCTGTTGATTCTCTGCTTAAATACTTGCGAATTCTTCTTATATTATGCAGATCATAAAAAGCACTTTTACAGGTCTTATTGATATGGTGAATCAAGTTGAAGGTACTGTCAAACCAAGCGCCCAAGTTCCTGATATGTTCTTCAGATGGTGAAATCACAGATTCACCAATAGTTAGAGTAATGTTCTTGACTTTAGCGAGCTGAGCTTTTGTTCCAATTAACATAAATTCCGTTTTTTCATCATTTATCATCAACCTATCAGTAATCATCCAATTCCGGATGTCTCGTAGGCAATTCTCCATAGCTAAGATGGCAGCATCCTGAGCATTATCGCTACTTGGGTTAAATGCGAGATATAACTCCGTATCGTCAGCAAAGCAATGCACGGTGAGCAAATGATGGTGGATGACATCGAACAGTTTGCTTGTGTACAGGATAAACAACAACGGGCCTAAACAATACCTTTGAGCCACACCATACTTCATATCAAAACTGTCTGACATTACGTTTTCTATAACTACACGATGGGATCTGTTCACTAAATATGATCGAAACCAAGCAAGCGCATTATTACAAATCCCAAACTTATATTTAAGACGCCGCAACAATATGTCATGGTCCACCGTATCAAATGCAGCGCTGAGGTCCAGGAACACCAACAGAGTGACATGTTGTTTATTCATGTTTATAAGAATATCATTGCGCGTACGCAACAATGCTGTTTCAGTGCTGTGAAAGTTACGATAAGCGGACTGAAATTCAGGAAACAAATAATTGATGGATAGGTGACTGCACATTTGCTTAGCAGCAATTCTTTCAGTCACCTTAGACAGAAATGCAAGGTTGGTCACTGGACGATAGTTCTTTTTTATCAAGTTGCCGTAATGACTCTGGATGGCAAACGGTTACTCAACTATGGTTTGACAATTATTTAACAAACAGAAAACAAATTGTCAAGTAGAATCAAACTAGGTCAGACGAAATGACAATTGAAACAGGTGTCCCACAGGGTTCAATTCTTGGGCCAATTTTATTTTTACTTTATATAAATGATATTGAACACATGTTAAAAACGTTATCAATAAGAAGGACTCAATAATGCAGACAATTAACTTGAACGAAAACGGCAACTATCAATTACGTAGCAACAATAGAAATATTTACCTACCTAAGCCAAAGACAAATTTTCTAAAAAATAGCTTTCCCTATCGAGGAGCTATGAGTTGGAATAACCTACCTAATCATAGAAGATGTCTGTGTCAACCTGGCCTGTTTTTCTCGCTTTTAGATTTCCTTTTTTTTTCTCTCCAATTATGTAAATATTTTAATAAACTCACGGCCATTCGAAAAACAGATGTACTTCTGAAAGGCTACCGTGATTAAATAAGATTAAATAATAATAATAATAATAATAATAATATTACCATCATTTAACGTGACAGATTGCTTTACTTATTTTTCTAAATCTCTGGCTAAAATTAATCCTAATACACTGTTTAATATTCCCAGCTGGATTCCAAAGTTATCTGATCCCGAAGTTCAATTCAACCTTGACCCCCCCCCCCCACACTTACCAACAAATTACCAATGTGATACGTAAAATTAAATCGTCTGGTTCCCCTTGCCCCCTTGATCAACTTTCGATAATATGTTTTTAGCGATGTCCTTATCTGAGAACTTACCTCAGTGAACTAATTCAAGAAATTTGACTATCTGGAACTGTCCCGAATGAATGGGAAAAAGCCTGTACTATATTAATACATAAGAAAGGCAACACTGATGATCCGTCAAATTTCCGTCCCGTAACACTTGAGTCCATACCATTAAAGGTATTTACATCTTGTCTTCGAAACGCAATATCCGTCCTCGCATCCAATAACTTTATCGAACACGGCATACAAAAATGGCTCCACCCCTAACCTATCTGGCACTCTAGAACACACTGCACAAATGGCTGACGGCATTAACAAAGCCCGCATCAAACAACGCTCTGTTGTCATCATCCTACTTGATCTGAAGAATACTTTCGGCGCAGTCTACCACAAACTCATCCAATCAGTACTCGATTACCACCACATCCCAGAACACATAAAATTCGTTATAAAAGTTTATACACTGATTTCCAAACCTCAATAATTACCTCCGATTTCCGCACCCCTTTTATATATGTTGGCCGTGGCGTATTGCAAGGAGATTGTCTCAGTCCTCTTCTTTTCAATATGTGTTTTAATACTTTCATCCAACATATAAAAGCTGAAAAGTACCGTCAGTTTGGCTTCTCCTTCAAGCTTTTCAATCCTATCCACTGGTTCCAGTTCGCTGATGAGGCAGCCGTAGTCACTGCCTAAGAATCTGAAAACCAGCATCTCTTAAATCCTTTTTCAATCTGCTGCCCATGGTTCAATATGATTATCAGAGTCGATAAATGTTACTACATCGAAGAAAGCCTTCACATGGCTTCTACCCTGGCAGAAGAAAGCCTTCACAAAATCAGTCCAATACTTGCCGAAACTCCTCATCAACAATAATCCGATACCAACAATAAAGATTGAAGAAGCATTTCAATATTTAGGATGTTACTTTGATTTTAACATGTCAAATAATAACCATAAGACTGAACTAACCACTCTCGTTAATGAACTAATGACTGATATTGACTCGAAGCCACTCCACCCAAGAAATAAGCTTCTCGCGTACAGTCGTTATGTCTTATCCAAATTATCCTGGCATTTCACCATCGCAACACTTTCGAAAACATGGGTTATTGAAAATATTGATCCCGTAGTC
Source organism: Paramuricea clavata (assembly GCA_902702795.2). Classification (NCBI taxonomy): domain Eukaryota; kingdom Metazoa; phylum Cnidaria; class Anthozoa; order Malacalcyonacea; family Plexauridae; genus Paramuricea; species Paramuricea clavata. The sequence goes on from CACRXK020008424.1 coordinate 11,542, forward strand.
AACCAAATTCCAATCTCAGGAACACTAAGTACTGTTTTCCTAACTTGTAACAAATTTGGTCAAAGTATTTATCCTCCATCGATGAAATTTATCCAATGCCAAACAGTTCTTCGAAAAGCTTTAAAACTTTCTCCTAATCAATCAATTAACAAACTGTGGAAATCTACTAATACTCATACTAATATCCAATACGACTTTTACAAGTCAATCAAAGAAGTGCTTAAAGATTTTCGCTCTGAACATGAAGATAAACTCAAAAACGAATTAACTTATCAGCGATCCTTTTTCTCTAATGTAACAAAGTTATCCTTGTTGCATCTTAACAAAGTGTGGTCTACTGCTCAATCAAAACTTCCGAAAAACATTTATAACTTTACTATACGCTATATCAATAACTCTCTTCCAACACGTAAGAAGCTTAGCAGATGGGGATTGTCTTCAAGTTCAGAATGCTCCTTTTGTCTCGGCCCAGAATAATTATTGCACGTGGTTGCTGGATGTCAGTGTTATCTTGATCTATTTACGTGGAGGTACAATTCAATCCTGAACTTTCTTGCCAATTCTTTGCAAACTGTGAACGGTTCTGCCCTCTACGCTGATGTGCCCGGATTGAAAAGTCCGTCAATAATAACTGGTGATACGCATCGGCCGGATTTGTTGCTATCATTATCAAATGGCTCTCTCTATGTGGTCGAGCCCACTGTTGGCTATGAGACAAACATCGAGAACAACGTTAAACGAAAAAAAAAGCCAAATTTAGAGAAATAGTAAGACAGCTAGATGAAAATTTTGTCGAAGTAAACTTTGTTAATCTTTCCATGAGCTCCCTAGTTATTTTTGCGCAAGAATGCTCGGATATGGTAGGAAATGTTGGTCTCGACAAAAACTACCAACTTACTGTGTTAGGAAAATGATGACTATTGCTTTTGGAAGTACTTATAACATTTTCTGTTGTCCAAATAAGGAATGGGAATGTCTGGACTTGTTAACTACTTGAAATATTTGATTGTCTTGCATATTTATATATTTTCATGTATTCAGTTTTGTCATTATTATTAGTTCATAGTTGTGATTCAAATAGCCAATTGTAAGTTACTTTAACTAGTCAGATTTACAGTTGTATATATATATATATATATATATATATATATATATATATATATATATATATATAACGCAACAATCTTGCGAAGTTCACAAGATTGTTGCGAAGTTCAAAAGTTCATAATGAGATTCACAAACCAGTTCGTAAACTACGCATTTGATTGGCTTCTTTCAGGGACTTTGTTTACAAATTGGCTTGTGAATTCCAATATGAGCTTCCGAACTTCGCAACGAAGTTCGGAACATTTGTAGTCAAAGTTTCGTGAAATCGACTGTAAGAAAGATCTACGCTTCTACACTGATGTCGACGGCTTCGAAAATCTATCAGTTGTAACTGGATTTGATGACCGACCGGATATGATCATTGAGAACTACACCAATCGAGCAATTTACGTAATTGAATTGATTGTTGGATTTAAGACTAACATTACTAAAAATTCTATTAGGAAAACAACACGCTATAAGGAACTTTGTAATACTTTGAAGCAACGATATAATACCGTTGAGTATCTCCATTTATCAATGGGGGCTATTGGTGTAATTGGAATAGAATGTAAAAGGATTTATGGCTTTTTAGAGAATGTAACGAGCTTGGACATATTTCAAAGAAACTTTTTAATTAGAAAACTATGTGGAGTTTGCATTAGGACTACGCACTTTCTGTTTTGCATGAGACACAGGGAATGGAATAACCCAGAACTTTTATATTGGTAATCTTGACTTTTATCACCATATTGTAAATACTTTTAACTCTCTGTACCATAAAAGCATCCTGGATGCCTTCATATTGTAGTGAGTGCTGGTTGCCTTGTTTTAACTATGTAAAATAATTATTTAATAATAAATGTTTCCATTATTATTTATTATTATTATTATTATTATTATTATTACTATTATTATTATTATTATTATTAAAGAATCGTCAGATTTTATACAAATGTTGGAACATTTGAACTCAGATAAGGCCTGTGTTAAATATACCATTAGAAAAATCATTAACATTGCAATAAGAACGACATATTACGTTTTCTGTTGTAGAAACAAGGATTGGTCGAATCCAGATTTAATGAACTTCTAGTTAGTCTGTTACTTTTTGTATCACATAATTATGACCATGTGTTATGTAAATGTAGTAATGTATAGTGTATCAAGTAGCCAATTGTAAATTACCTTTAATAGTGAGATTTTCAATTGTAAGTGCATAAAAAATTCAATAAAGTTTTCATTATTGTTATTATTATTATTATTATTATTATTATTATATACTAATCTTAGTTCCGCTAATCTTTTATAAACCACTGTTGTTTCTCCGCTGGCACCTCCTGTTGTTGAAAAGACCAGTGGTGTAAAGGAACCATTTTCAACTTCCCTTATCCGATCGCCATATTCTCTCTTCTTATCTAGTTCATGTTTCCGGAACAAAGCTGCAACACTTTTGTCACGGTAGCTTGGCACGTTGGGGTGAAAAACCTAACATCAAAAAATGCGCTTTGCTGCCGGTCCCAAAGTCCGATAGTCTTAATATCGACCCGGGCATCTTCTCGTTTATTCGCGGAATGGGGAAGGATAATCTCTCCAGATAAGGGCTGCAATGGTGGTTCGGTTTCCGTCTCTCTGCATACTTGACTCATCCAATCAGCGGTAAGATCACGGATTTCGTTATGACGAGATATAGTCATTCCTCCGTGTGGGCATATCATGGCATGATCGGTCGAAAAACTAGTTCCACATATGCAATATTGGGGAAGATTTTTCAGTTGCCATCCGTACCTGAGGCTTAAAGCATCACGAAACTCGCCCTTGTTTAGACTGAAGCCTTGGTCTTTCAGTGGTAGGGCAGATAACCATGACGATGAACCTCTTAGCTCCAACAAATCCAAAGTCCGTTGCTTTATTGGGGACAAGCTTTCTCTGACCTCCGTGGCTAGTTGCTGGTGGTACTGGTTCTTTTGCCTTCGCAGATTGGCTTTTATGTCGTGTAGATAAATTTTCTTATAAGTTGTCGTTTGGCTAACGATCATCTTCTTCAGATGGTTCAGTAATCTTTAATGATGCGTTATAATGACTATTCGCGACTTCAACAAGACAAGACAAGACAAGACAATTTATTGCTCCGTAATAATCACACAATTACATTTTTTGTTTTACATTATTCCTTTTTTACTATTAATGTTACTTATTTATTTAATTAAAATAAAGGAGCTGACACCCCAAAATAACCATAAGGCTAAAAGACTGGGGGCCAAGTAGCACAATTAATCAATAATTGTAAGATTGACCTTACAATAATTACGATTTTTTAAAGCATAAAGAAAAATGAGAAATGTAAAGGATTAACAGGATTGAGCCCACCATGACGCGTTGGCAAAGAGAGTATTGTTCTTTCTACGCTGGAACAAGGTCCTCTGCCCGTTAAAGCCGGAATGAGTTTGGCCGAAATAGCGTTCTCCAACGGTTGAAACATGCTACCGATACCATCAATCGTTCGCATAAGATATTGCCATTTACACACAATAGCACGAGTAAATGCGGTATATGCAGCATGTGGATACGTTTCAGCTATTTTAGATAACATCCCAATTTCTTCTTCCCACTCGTCTATCTTATCAGCTACATATTCGTCCACAAAAGAACGTTTACCGCAGGCAGCACAAGTATTTTATGACCATCAGTGGTAATCTTGATGCTAGTTTCCTCAAATAAATCCTTCGCTTGATCAAAGAACTCCTCTTTGACTACCATTGTTGTCTTGCTTGCGTTTGGAAAATAGCCAAATTCGGGGCCAAGTATTGTTAAGTGTTGCCACCAAACCTTGAGGGCTCCTAATCTTCCTGCTGCACTGGAATCGTCTGCGAACCAAACCTGACTTGCATTGGGAGCTTGTTCCTTTATTCTTTTGATTAGTGGGGTTATAGCTAATGCGTACATAGCCATGGCTAATGGGTCGCCTTGTGTGGTGCCTTCCATTGAAGCTATTTCTCACCCTCCTGCAACAAACATCCTCACAGGAGCCTTATAAGTGTTATTCAAGATGGTCGATATCGCAGGGCATATAACTTGAATGTTATGTAATGCTGCTTGCCTTTAGTGTATTAAAAGCGTTTGTAGCATCGACAAGCAGCAATGCTTCCGTCTATTCTATATCCATAATCTGATTAAGGGCATGAACAGCCGCCTCACAACCTGCCTCATAACCTGCACATGTTTGCAAGGGACCAGCCGCTTCTTGGACATCATCTCGAATTACTCTAAGGACTGACTTGGCTATAATGCGTCGTGGTACTTCACCTATACCAATAGGACGTATACCAGGATTCTTATCCAGGGGAATAAGTCTACATGCCACAAAAGCAGAAAGACTTTCAGGGTGAACTGATGACGTACATAGACGTCTAGCAACCCCAGCTAATGCATTACACAGATCTATAGAGGCGGTTTTAAATGACAAGCAGAAGCGGCGCCACAGATACGCATCGATCCCAGACAGGCCAGCAGAGCCCTGGATCTTAGTAGCTGCTTCACGTATCAAATCACCGGTTATTCTTTCGAATACAATTGGGTCGTAGTAACTCTCGTCAGAATTTGTATCTTGCAAAAGGATGCCATCGCTGGGAATACGCCCCGGTGGATGTTTTTCCATAAGGATTTCTCTAGTTGTTTTCCATTGAATATTGCCCTCTTTGTCTTCACCAGCTGGAATTAACGTGTCCATATTTAAAAGGCCTCGACGATTTGCATTGGAAATTAGATTGACAGCTTGACGAACTTTGCCTTGCAGCATTAAAACGATTCAAGCCCCTTGCAATATTTTGCATTTCGCCTTGCGATGTTAAATTTGAAGCAGGTGAATTAAATAAATGTTTTTGAATGCACTTTCCCTCCAATATTAATTCTTTGAATTTACCCTCTGTCCATAAACAAAGTCTACGCTCCAAGCAAGCAACATGGTCTTTGGTTTTACTCTTCGCGTGAGGCTTTTGTAGTAGGGCGCTTTGCATCACTGAACACGCTTTAAGGGCAATAGATTCAAGTGGCGACTCATCTGCATACGCCTGATATAAACGAGCTAACTCTTTGATAAACGCTTTCCCGACTTTACCCGATGGAAGGATAAAAATATTTCTTCTCCAGGATACTATTTCTTCATATGCGTCATTTAGAGCATGCCTCTTTATTCAATTCGCCCCATTGAAAGTTGTTAGATGCATGTAAACAGTCGGATAAAACCGGGCCATTTATGTTGTTTACTTGGCCGATTATATTAACATTAGCGTCATTATCAGGTTCAATTTCTACATTGTTATATTCGTGTTGGTTGTTTTGATTTTGAGCCGAATCAAACACATCGTTTTCAGAGAAATTTATAGATACGTTACTGGTGTCCTTCGAGCAGTTAGTATGCGGCAATTTTCTTTCTTTATTCTTTAGAACTTGTGCTACTTTATCTCGTAGATTTTGAGCTGAGAACCGATATGATGCATACCCTTTCTCTTCCGATAAATCTTTCATTATTTCCATATAACCCTTTCGCCTACCGCTCACATTTTCTGCTATATTTGATGTATCTGCATGTTTTGCTAGAGCTAATGCTCGACATGTCACAAGATCAGCGATCATTTGGTCTGTCCATTTTGTACGCTTCTGCGAAGCTTTCGTTTTAGGCGGCATTGAGTCTTCGCTTTGCCTCACGTATCTCACTTGGTTTTATACTTGTAGCGATATGCTCATTACTACATATAAATAAAGGCTCGTTCTTCAACTTATACTCAAGTCAGAACAATTTTCTTCAATATATTGTAGATCACAGCAACTCCTCAAACCATGACCTTGTCCGCCATGTTGTATAATATAATATCAATTAATTATTAATTTAGTAGGATTATTTTATAATAATAATAATAATAATAATAATAATAATAATGGAAACTTTTTATTAGATATTTACGATGTACTATATATACATTGATAAACCTCACTTAATAAAAGGTAGCTTATCGATGTCCACTTGAATTGAGTTTAAAGCTAAAATATATATCATGTGAAAATCTTTTAAATTTAGTTAAAAGTTTAAAAGTTCTGGGTTGTTCCAGTCTTTGTTTCGTCTACAGAATATATAATACGACGTGCGAATACAAGTAGCAATTATTTCTTTTTTACATATTTAATACATTGTTCGTCGTACTTCAGATCATGGAGCATATCAAATAAAGTATTCGTCGATTCACCAAATACACCTAAAGAGCTTATAGATACATTAACAAACTTAACTTCATCATATATATTTTCCTGATCGGTAATTAGAGTCAAATATTTTTCATGTTTTCGATCTGAGTTAGTTTTCAGGTTTGTTTCGAATCCAACAGTTAATTCTAGAATGTACAAAATCTTATTTTCAATTGTCAATAGAAGGTCTGGTCGTAACTCGTCACCAGTGATGACAGATGGGCTAATAAATCCAGGCAGATCTACATACATTTTGGACCTTCCGACGTCGAGAAGGCTGGACGCAATGAGATTCAAAACTGAATCATGTCGCCATGTATATTTCCCTTCATTTAGATATGTCTTACATCCAGAGATTATGTGCAAAAGCGATTCAGGGCAGAAGCAGAACGAACAGTCAGCAGATGATGACAGTCCCCATTTAACTAGGTTTTTCCTAGTAGGTAAAGAATTGTTGATGTAACGTAGACAGAAGTTAAATATGTTCTTAGGAAGTTTTGAATGAACCGATGACCATAGGGAATTGAATGCCAACGTGGAGATTTTCACGATGTTTGAGAAAAAAGAACCTTGTGAAATTAGGTTATTTTGTAGTCGCTGTTCGTTTTTTTGTCTAAATGCCTTCAATACATCTTTTGTGTTTGAGTAAATGCCGTACTGAATGTTCCTATTGGTGCTTGTTATTGACCATAATTCACGTATGTTTTCATTTATCGATGACTTTAAAGCTAAGCGTGAGACAGTTTGGCACTGTATAAACTTCGTTGAAGGTAGAATGACATTTAAACCAAATTTGTTGTAAGGGAGATAGACATTGCTTAGAGTTGCAGATATTGGCAGTTCGAGCCATTTTCGTATATATTTAGTAGCAATACCGTCCAAAGTCTCGCAAACCCATGTTTGAGATATATCAGTTATTGTGAAGTCCCATGAGATTTTCGAGAGCAAGTAGCGACCGTAGAGCAGGATTTTATTTCGTGGGTGCAAATGTAATTCATCTATTTTAGATATGATATTACTAAACAAGTCACATATATCCGATTGGTGTTTTTTATCTGACATGTTGAAATTAAAATAACGACCAAGGTAGCGGAAAGATTTACCAGTTTCGGTACGGGGTACAAGTAGGTGGCTAATATTCAATTTAGGTTGATAGTGTTTATTTTTATTTATTTATTTTTTTTTTTGTTGGTATAATATTATTATTATTATTATTATTATTATTATTATTATTATTATTATTATTATTATTATTATTATTATTATCTGAAATATATGATGCACTTACTAATATCCTGAATGAAATTGATGATCTACCATTACATCCGAAAAACAAAATTCTCTTATCCAGTCATTATGTGCTTTCCAAAATCTTTTGGCACTTCACTGTTTCTGACATAGGCAAAACCTGGGTTAACGATAAACTAGATAGTATCGCGTCTACGTATATCCAAAAATGGCTTGAACTTCCTATTTCTGCAACGCTTAGTAACGTCCTACTTCCCCACAAATAAATTTGGATTAAACATCATTCTACCTTCAACCAAATTCTTTCAATGCCAAACTGTTTCTCGGAAAGCTCTAAAGTCGTCGCCAAATGAAGCGATCAATAACCTTTGGAAGGATACTAGCAATTACAAAAATGTACAATACGACAAATACAAAAACACCAAGGACGTATTAAACACCATCAGGAAACAACGTGAAGACAAGCTTCAACACTACCTCATTTCACAAGGCTCATTTTTCTCCAATATCATTAAACATTCTACACTCTTATTCAACTCTATATGTTCCTTCGTTCAGAGTAAACTTCCCAAGAATATATTTAACTTCACTATCTGGTATATAAATAACACTATTCCGACTCGCAAAAACCTTCTGAAGTGGGTAATATTAGCAACATGCGAATGTTCGTTTTGTTTGACTCCAGAATCCCTTTCCCACGTCGACGTCGTCGCTGGATGCAAGACCTACCTAAATGAAGGACGTTTCACGTGGCGTCGTGATTCGGTGCTTAACTTCATAGCATCCATACTTAAATCTGTGAACCATTGTAACCTTTATGCTGACCTTCCTGGCTATATCAGTCCATCTGTTATCACCGGAGATGAATTGCGCCCTGATCTTTTGATAACACTTGAAAACAAATGTATTTATATACTTGAACTTACCGTCGGATTTAAATCTAATCTCCTCACTAATGCAACTCGAAAAAGACAAAAATATCAAGATCTAATTAACGAACAGCTCAAAAATTATGAAAAAGTGAAATTTGTAAATTTATCGATTAGCTCATTAGGAGTTTTCAGCCACCCGTCGCTAGATTTCACCGAAATGCTGAAGGATCTAAAGTTTGATGAACAATGTAGAAAGTACTATGTTCAAAAAATTATTAACATATGTATCAGGTCCTCGTATTATATATTTTGTAAGCGTGACAAAGAATGGGATAACCCACAACTAATGTCATACAAATATTGTTTTTTTATGTAGAGTGTGAATTCAAGTAGACACTGGTAAACTACCTGTAAAGAGAGGTTTATCATTTTAGTGTATATATATATATATATATATATATATATATATATATATATATATATATATATATATATATATATATATATATATATATATATATATATACACTGGATCCAGAAAAGTTTGACCTTCGAATATATATATATGTCGGCCATTTTGAATTTTCTTGGTTTAATTATACGCGAACGCATACATCAAATGTCGCTCGCAACGTATTGTATATTGCAATATTATTCCAACAGCTCAAATGAATAAAAGAATCATTGATTGATGTCTTTGCACATAATCATAATGGCTAGTAGGAAATGAACATTTGGAAATAAACATATTGGCTAGTAGCAAATGAACGTTTCTGCTTCGCCAGGTCACGAATGCTGCGTGTGCTGAGTTTCAGGGGATGAAATATCGAATGACTATCGATTCCGTTA
>CACRXK020008425.1:0-20836 GCA_902702795.2 Paramuricea clavata
GATACCGAGAGATTAATATAATATGAAACACATTCTAGGTAGTGGCTTAACTATATACAGTGGTTTGGACATATATTAAAATCTAGCCTTGACCCCTTTCTTTAAGAAAAAAAAATCATTTTATTATTTTAATACATTGTTGTCATGGCCAATTTCAACCTGCAGATTACTTGCCGACATTAATTAACTTTCAGCCTCTATATCATTATATGTGCCTTTTCTTTTATATGATATAAATATGAATGATCTATTATATAACAAAAAATACAAACTATTAACTATATAAAAACATAACTATATATAAATCTCACCATCTTTGCTGAATATGGTTCCAATCTTGGCCCACGCATTCTGTTTAATTGGTCTGTTTTTGTATGCCTCAGAGTTTATATCCCATAGGCATCTGTATTTTCTCACTTCTTCAAGAAATAGTTCTTTTTCGAATTCAACAGCAGCAGAGTCCAGTCGCTCCACGGGAGCTTCAGCATCATTTTCTTGAATGGTTTCATCGTCTTCAACTACGTCAGTCACACCAGGACTGTCTGTACTTGTTTCAACACCCTCCGGGCTCTCCACATTTAAGTTAAAGTCGGTTTCGGCACTCCAAAAAGTTTGTCGTTCTTCTTGGTCCGCCATTTTGATTGGCTTGCTCCTTTTTTCGCGGCAAAAAAGTAGGATTCGGTCGAACTCGTTTTTTCGCTTCGACGAAGCTTTTGTTCGCTTATTCTTCGCTTTGGCGAATTGCTCGAATGACGTAATTGCTAAATGCGCATCGGCGAAAAAAGTTGCTTCGCGCGAAAAAAATCGCTAGTGGAAAACCGGCTTTACGTGAATGATTTTATATACGTCCTGTCAATAGATTGGTTTATTTGGGTGACCGGTATTTTTCGGCCTTACGCACAAGATTAAGACTAAACAATTGTGGTCTTAATCATTATCTTTTTTAATGAACTGTGTTCTGTCTCCATCTTGTACCTGTGGTGCACTTAGTGAAGATGTAACTCATTATTTATTATTTTGCCCTCGCTTTGCTGCTCTGCGTGCTTCAATGCTTACCTCTGTCATGCGCCTTGCTGGAAATGTTTGGAATGTTTTGAATATTTCTCAACAAATGGACATTCTATTACATGGTTCAAGAAATCTAAGTTTTGAAGTAAAGGCTGTAATTTTCTCTGAAGTACAATGGTATATTGGTAGTTCTGCACGCTTCACATAAGATGTTTATGCAATTGCCAAGCGATCCTTTTTTGTCTGTACTTGTGGTGGTAATTGTAATGTACTATTGTAATTTATGTTTGCATGAACCCCCTCGATGAGCTCTAAGCTCTTGGGGTAAATGTTTCTAAATATTGTTTAAATAAAAAAAATAAATTAAAAAAAAACCAAAGTAGTAGTGTCAGTATTTCCAAATACGATTTTTGGTAGGGTAATATCTTTTTGTTTAATTCATATTTGTAACTTCCACCAGTTCTCTTTACCTATCATTTGTTTCGGGCCTTCGGTAAATCAAATCAAATCAACTTTATTTCATCATGGTAGTCACGTCAGTTCAGAAGAACTGGTATCAATGTGAGCCCTGAATACTAACTAGTTACAAATTTGTTTTTAAGAGATTATATGAAGATTTTACAGAATATAATAAATTAATGCTAACTAGTTACAAATTTGTTTTTAAGAGATTATATGAAGATTTTACAGAATATAATAAATTAATGATCGTACAGTTTACTATAATATATGCTAGGAAGATCATCTATGGATTACTAAAGTGGTTTATGGCTCTCTTCCTAAAGTTTGTGAAAACGTTTTCTTCCCCAATACGCAAAGGCAAACTGTTAAAAACTTGTGGGCCTCTAACATAAAAGCCCTTACTGCCAAATACCAGTTTAACTTTAGGTATATCACATTTATGCGTGCAGTTTCTCGTTAATCTGCCAGGATTAGATAAGTCAATATAGTTTTGTAAGAAAGATGGAACTCTATTGCTTAAACATTTAAAAACTAAAATGGCAGTATGCATTTTCCTGCGAGAAACTAGCGAAGGCCAGTGGATGTTTAGTTCGTTCGGATTTTTTCTGTGTTTTACCATGCAATGAAGATAGAACCAGGTGGTGCACTTTCGGCATTGCACATAAAATCTTCTTAAACCTGGACAGCCACACAAATGTCTGTTCAGCTGCCATTGTATTGCCTTCTGGAAGTTCATTTTTCAGAAATGCAGGATCATATTTCTTTTTGCAGGATATGTCTTTATGGTTCTTTATATGCAGGCTGTCAATTATCTTTGTCACTGATGTCCATGCTTTATCCCAAGGAGAGGGCAGAGGTAGATGGTTCTGTGCTGTTTTAATGCCATCCAAATGGCACATGTTGTAGTAGGATATGAATATTTTTGACCAGTTCATAGGATTGATGTACTTTAAAATGACAAAAAGCCATGACAGTATTATGACAAACACTTGAGCCGGACCTTCAGACCTAAAATGCCAAAATACACATTCAAAATTTAGCTAGTTCATTAATGATCACCCTAATACATGCAAGATCGTTTGTTAATTACTGTATACCGTTTGATGAAACATTGGTGTTTCGAAGAGAGCAGACGTGTTCGAACAGGCTCCGCTATGTCTACCGAAAAAAGTCTAACTATAGAAGCAATTATAGAACTATGGGAGAAGCAATTATAGAACTATGGGAGAATCGATTCCTGCCAAGTATAAGGAATGAGATTAAAGTGGAATTATCTGAATTAAGATCTGAAGTAAACGTTTTAACTGCCAAGTGTAAGGACATTGAAACCTCGCAGCAGGTCTAGTCCAATGAATTCGATAATTTTAAAAAATAATGCATGATAACAAGAAGCAAACTGCAGTTCTCTCGAACAGAGAAAGCAGAAGAATCTAACTATGCAATTAACGTTGCACTTGACAATCTAGAACAATATGGTCGCCGAGCGTGCATTGAAATATCTGGAATTCTGACACTACCTATCGATAATCCAAAGCAATTAACGGTTGAACTTGGATATTTAATTGGTGTTGAAATTACTCAAGAACATATTTCAACAGCCCATCGTCTACCCTCAACAAGAAAAGTAAAGGAGAGATTCATTGTCAAATTTGTGCATCGCAACACGAAAGACGAGTTCTATAAGAAAAGAAGGAAGCTTGCTGGAAAGAAATCGAAGGACCTACCATCCGTCGCTAATGAGTTTGGCAAGAGCATTCACAGAGCGGAAAATATATTCATAAGCGAGTCTCTTACTCCTTCTAGAAAAAAACTATTTGGCCGCACAAACGAGTTAAAAAAGAATAACCAATGGAAATATCTCTGGACAGTCAATGGGAAAATATTACTGCGTCAATCTGAACATTCGCAAGTCTTTGGGTTTACAACAGAAGAGGAATTTGAAGAGTTTCTGCAAGGTAGTTAGTTATACAACAACAACAGTAGCTTACTTTAATTAATACCTTATGAACTAATAATAATTATGGCAGACAAGAGACATAATAAGCTGTCCCACAACTTGATGCAACATCTACTGTTCTATGAACTTAGTAATAGTGAATTTAATTCCTTAAACGGCATTTGGATGAGGGATTTAGATATGGTAGCTGACTTGTTCGATATATTACCGAACCTAAGGGCCTACGTTCTTCATATAGGCTCCAACCCTTTGTCGTATTGCCATATTGATCATAATTGTAATTTACATCACACTGTGTGCATCACAAGGAAAACTTTAGACCAGCTGTCTTACCACGAACACTATGTATCGTTACATCACAAGGCTTGTTGTGTTGGCTTAACAAACAATTGCACAGCAAAATTCTGTGCTGAGTGGTTATATTACTACCTTAAAAAATAAGCAGAAACTCAACGTTTCGAGCAAAGGCCCTTTGTCAAGAGTTAGTAGCAGGGATCAGGGAAAATGCACGGGCTTTAATACTAAGAGTATGAAAGCATCACGTGACAAAAAAATAAACCAATTAGATGGATTTAAAAATAACAAAGTGTAAACAAAATATGTAAATCACATTACAGAATATAATTAAAAATATAAAATAAACAGGAAGTTAAGACAATTACTACAAAAAATAATCAAAACAAAACACAAGTGCGAATAAGGTAAAAGTAATAAATGGAAGTTGTCAATGTCTGCTATAGACAGGCAAAGACAGATGACATCATAGACAAAACAGAAGACATGTCTTCTGGATTGTCTATGATGGCATTAAACATAAGAAAAGCGTTCATTAATGCCAGAAGGGTGAACAGTGCCAAATTTGGATATGAGGCGCATTTCATGTCATTTGCGGCTATCGTTGCTTCCAGAAATGGGACAGAGGGCTTGAATTAACATATCTGAAACACTGTGATTGCCATCATTAAAATGTCTGGTTAGCATCATTGCCAATAACTGCATGCCAATGCTCACCAAACCTTGTCCTTAAACATCTTCCAGTTTCCCCAATGTAAAGCATGCCACATCTGCTGCAAGAGATGCAGTAGATGAGATGGGAGGAGGCGCACATGAAATGGTGCTTGATGTGAAATTCAGATTTAGGTGCCGAAACAATAGTGGTGGAATCTATAAAATCACAGGTTTTACATTTCCACGACAGGCAAGGAAAAGTGCCTTTCTGTGACGTCGAAGCCTGTGTTAGGGAACTATGGACAAGGGTTTCACAGATATTTTTGCTGTGTCGAAAAGAGACTAAGGGGTTATCGGAGAAAATGGAAGATGTTTCAGGGTCGTTTTTCAAAATATGGAAATTCTTGTTGATGACATCTCTACCTTTGAAATTGAAAGGAAGATACTAATAGGGAGGTTTAATACTAGGGGGATTTTGTTGTTGCCTGTGACATTAGACACAGGGTCTGTGAGGGTGTCAGAACGGGGAATTTGGGAGGCCTTCGAAAAGGCAGTGTCTAATAGAGAGGTAGGATAACCACGCTGGACAAAAAAGTGTCTCATCTCCAGACTTTTAGCCTGAAAATCTTCGTCTTCACTGCATATGCGGCGAAGACGAAGGAACTGAGAAAAGGGAATCGACCTTTTGGTGTGGTTGGGGTGGGAAGAGGAAAATAGAAGATAGCTATGGGAGTCAGTGGGCTTGTAGAACACAGAAGTAGATAATTTGTTACCATTGATTGATACATTGATTGATACATTGATTGATACATTGACTGACCACTCACCACAGAATTTTCACATTGGTACTACCTACACTAGTACAGACAGTTTTAGTATATAAATTGCACAGCAAACATGTTTTAGTCGGTGGAGTCAGCAAAATAGGGTAGCCACAACTGCAAAGATCTCCATGATCTACCTTCAAGAGGACATCATACGATATTAAACAAGCATCGGAAATGAAAGATGCATCATCAGGAGAACACCCTATCACGCTGCAAATCGTCTCCAATCAAACTGACACAGGCAGTACACGAAGCTCGGGCAAGAATGATGTGACGTATGATCTAACATGAGCTTCGTAATTTGCAAAAAGATACGTTGCTGTCATTTTCAGCAGAAGATTTCTGAGCATATCTGGAGTGAACTTGGTGGAATTCATTTTCTGAAACGTTTCTCTGATACTGTCTTCAGCAGCTAAAGAGGTGATAACTTCTTTCGCGAATTTCACTAACCACATCTATCTCATGTTGGCGCTTCTTTCCTCCACTTTTCATTTTATACTGTTTCTTCAACCCACACACGTAAAAACCTGTTACAGATTTGCAAACAATTAAATTGTAACAAAGTTGTTGTCAAGCCGTTGTTCTAGAATTGCAATAGCATTTTGAGTTATTTGGTCTATATATGTATTCTAATATTTCCATTCATGCATACACGGTTTTATTAATTTTTAAATACTGAAAGACGCGTCCTGTCGCCCAGACTGTATAATATGGTCAGTGCAGATCAGTCAGTCAGTGCCGCCACCAACATTTTTTGAGGAAAAGTTTATTCTCACACTGGGTCCCCTAAATAATGTCTCGAACCACAAGGGTGGGCGGGTGGGAACTACCACACTTGCAGCAAAAGACAAAACATGCTCTATCTCGAGGCACATGCCCATATAAGGGCATAGCACCTCACCCGGGGCCCCCCAGTGTGAGAACCAGTTTCTCGCTTATTTCATACTTCAGCCAGCGAGAAACTATAATAAAACGAGAAACTATGTAAACCATATTTAGATGGATCCAACCTGAGCCCCTTTAGTTGCTTCAAGAACAATTCCTTTGCCCGCGAATACGTCATTGCTTGGGATCTAAGTGACATACTGTTAACTGTATGTGACACCATCCTGAACACAAAATCACTCGGCTTATGCTTGCCCTGTCGAAAAAACTCTTTCATCAACTTTACTGGACATGTGCAATTGCCTGTGCTGGCTATAAAAATCCATGAACCCTCACGATATTGATCAATTTTTCTCTTTTGAAGAAAATCCACATATGATCTTTGTAAAATAACACATCCTGTTTTTTGAGCTTTGCCAAATCATCGCATCGCAGCAAAAAAACACTATAACCCAATGTTATTAAACATGTAATCTGCAGCTTACTCAGGTCTCCACCACCACCAAATTTACGAACAAGTTTCTTTATATGATCTATGCCTAGTGGTTGCTTTCTGTTTTTTGGGGCAATACAGAGTATTCTTTTTGCTGCCTCAACCATTTGTTTAACTAAAGGGTGCTCTGTCGGTGATACTGCAGCTACTTTCTTATGTGCCCATGCTACCTCGTAAACTGCTGCATGAATTGTTGACACTGACTTGGCCTTTCTGAGCAGGTAAGCAATATACAAAGCAAATTCATACCCTGATGCAGGGAGGGCATGGAGACTTTTTCTCTTTGCCCACTTCTTCCACTGCTGGAAAGTATTTAAGTATTTCTTGACTGTCTGCAGTGCCCGATCTTGCATTATGATCTTCGGTATATCTCTAGCAAGTGCATTCTATTCAGGGTCATGGTGGAAACCTCTGGCAGGTGCCGTTCTTGTTATAACCTCTATGAATCAAGACACAATATCATTAATATGGTTATGCAAGTCAATTCCAGGTTTACTATGTGTATGCCCTCTCACAGGTACTGTAGGTACACTATAAGCCTCTCACAGGCAGTGCTGCATTGCCTAAGCTGTTGTTCCTCTCACAGGTAGTCATGCCTCTAACAGGCAGTTGCGCCTCTCACAGGCTGTTGAGCTTCTCGCAAGCATAGTACCCTAGGTAAGCAAATACAGTTTGCCAATAATTATTCTCACAATTAAACGCCTCTCACAGGCACATATATAATCTACACACATACAGTATGTAATTTAGCCACAAGCTGTTACTTCTTCCAGAATCCATCTAGATAAATGGCTTCACTATGTTTTGTAAATTATTATTAAAACGAACTTTAAGTGCGAGAACTCGATATGATGGGGTGCCAGACCCAAAGAGGCATGTGTGGCTAACTGCTGGAATGAAGGTGTCTTCTGCCAGTGGAATATCCAACCACTCGGTAATCCAAGGCATAGGACGCCTGCCGTCTATAGTAAGAAGGGGCCACCAGTATGCAGAAGACCATAGAGGCACTATCAAAGTACCCTCTTCTTTGTTAGCACACATGTGAGAAATTACTTTTGGGATCAAGTATGGTGGTGGAAAAATCCAGTTATTCTCCCCACTCCAGTTTACTGTAAAGGCATCGACCGCCTCTGTGCAAGGACTCAACCACCGGCTGCAGAATCTAGGGATTTGACGAGTATTAAATGATGCAAATCTATCAACTGCATGAGGGCCCCACAGCATGTCGAGGGCGGTAAAATGTAATGGATTGAGCATATAATCTTCGGGATCGATCTGGCGGGAAAGATAATCGGCTTCACTATTTTGCTTCCGAGGAACCCACTCTGGATATAAGCGAATAGCATGCTGCTGACATAGTTTGTATATGGCGATTACCTCGTCATGTATTAATTTTGAGGAGCTACCGATCTGCAATACTAGTTCCACGTTCTTGTTATCAGTACGGTGTCGTACAAACTTCCCGTGAAACTGTTTGGCATACGACAGCAGTACAAGATAAGTTCCCCGGAGTTCTCGCCAGGTAGAGCTCTGTTTGGCTTCCTCTGGCGTCCATGAACCTTTTGCAATCTGTCCGGAAATCTGGACGCAATAACCACCCCATCCTGTGTCACTGGCATCTGAATAGGTCATAACCTCTGGGAGGGGACTAGACAACCATATCTTTTGCCCATGGCATTCGGCAAAGCTGTCTACCCAAAAGTTAATCTCTCTAATGGCATCCTCATTCAGGTGCACTATCTCCCCCCACAATGTTGTGGGCGTAAGGTTACGATAGAGCCCCCGTGTCCATACCCGAGCTATGGGCCCTAGTGCTAAACCCATTGATATAATTGTACCAGTGAGCTTGGCTATGCCATAAGCTGTTGTTTTATAGTTATTGACTTGTATAGTGTGCAACTGATTATTTAGTTTAACAATCCGTTGCTCAGGCACTCTAAAATAACCATCCACAAAGTTAGCAATAAATCCCAGCACTTCTCCACACTGTGTTGGTTCCCAGACACTTTTATCTGGAATGTTCCGGCAAAATGTCAATATGGTGATACCCTGACTTATAATCAAACTTGAATATATAGTTCCCGGGTCGAAATATGTCTTTGAAAGTCCTCAGATCCTCGTATTTAAACTTTAAAACTCTTAAACAACTGTTGATATAACGTAAATCTAAAATAAGTCTGTTTTTTTCCATTATTTGACGCCACGCTGAGAGGCAAAATTACATGCACTTGGTCACTTGACACTTGCTTGACACAACCTGAACTTAATAATTTCTCAATTTCCGAATCAACAAATTTAGCATTTCGTATTGCCGACATGTGATTCTTGGACATGTGTCTTTGAGGTAGATCAACAAAAGGTAACACGTATCCGTCGCGAATAACTGTTAAAACCCAACGTGAAGCGCCAATGTGCTTCCAAAATTCAACATTTTCTTTTAAACGTCCCTTGACACATTGGTCAGGCGCTTCATGCACATTGTCTAATAGCATGTTCACATTTAAGTCTAAATCATTAACCGTTTCGAACTCGGTCGCTGTCTGTTCGGCGCAATCTTTACTAGTTATTTGTAAGGCGAGAGGAGTCATTAAAGGCGACAAGAGATCTGCAGTAACGGTCATAATGGCCTTTTCGTCCGCAACGAAAACACATGGTGTCCTGAGCTGGCAGCGAGCCAGGGGATCTTTTGATGACTTGGCGAAAATTGCTCTCGTTGGGAATTCTCTGCGGTTGAGTGCCTACTCTGGATTGGGAGCTGTTGACTGGCAATCTAGATGCTCTTGCAGCTTTATATTTTTCTTCTTTAGAACTTTACTCTCCTTAATCGCACACCTTATCTTTTTGTCGTCATCTGAGTCGCTCGCTCACGGTTCATCGATATAACAATCAACAGCCTCCCATCCGTATTTTTCGGCTAGTTTAATATGTTTATTTCGTTCTATCAACATTTCCCTACCTTCGTCAAGGGCTCCACTACGTTCTTCGTCGTCAGACGCGTCTAAAGCTGTTTCGATCTTGCCCAAAATGCTTTTATTCAGCTCGTACTGAACTTTGTTGCGCTTGTATTTAAATTCTGGTGTGGGCGAGTGTTCCCACTTGCGTGCATACGATTGCTTGGCGTTCGTATCTTTGAGTTGTTTTTCCAGCGTCTTAAGTCGCTGATCAGACTCTCTCTGTCCGTTTAATAGCTGCTGGGCCCAACCGGGTATCGTTTCCTCTCGATCGTTGCTTCGCGAGCGTTGGCGGGAACGACATCGACGAGAAGAATGGCTTTGCGAACGATATCGTTCCTTACATCTCTCGCTTTCCCGCGATTCTTGTCTGCTGTTATTAAGTTCTCCTTCGCAATCCCCATCATGAGGACTCTTATTGTGGCTTTCCAAGCGTCAGAGCGCAGAAGAACGGGTCTTGGACATCTTCACGATAAAATATTTCAGGTTTTTTTAAGAGCGTTTTAAGGCACAAACTACCACACTTGCGGCAAAAGACAAAACATGCTCTATCTCGAGGCGCATGCCCATATAAGGGCATAGCACCTCGCCCGGGGCCCCCCAGTGTGAGAACCCGTTTCTCGCTTCTTTCATACTTCAGCCAGCGAGAAACTATAAGTGTCTCAGGTAATATAAACAATTTTCAGACTTTGACATTTCCCAAATATCTACTTTGTCACTTTTAGATTTTACGTGGGATTTACTGTCTTTTGACCAAGATCTCTTTTAACCCTATTGGATGGGGAGGCAAAGGGCTGTGCCGAGCGATATTTAGGGCCCTTTCAAAATTAGGTCCCCTAAAATTTTTCCCAAAATAGTTGGCCCGAAGGGAGGTCTTCAAAAAATTTTCCGGACTAACATAAGCATACCTTAAAATTTGTTCCAACTAATGTAAGCAAAGCTTAAAGATTATTCCACACAATGCTTAACCGACACAAGATCCTTAAAAAAATTTCTTGATATCACGCATATACAACTTTCTACATATTTTACACTCTTAAAATTTTTTCGGCATAAAAATTTTGCTCCCCCCCCCAGTTGGCACAGCTCTGAGGCCAAAACCTCCCCAGCACCACTTAAAAAGTATGTCTAGTGCTTTATCGGTAAAATAGTTCTAAAATAAAGACATTTTAGATGGTACTCCAAAGAGAAAACAATGTCTGAAGTTCAGTATTAATATATTGCTGTATAAATATAGCGTCAATTTTACAGCATCAATGATAATTGTAGTTAAATTGACAATGTTTAAATATTATTTTGTGTTTCTCAACCACCAGATACATTTAAAAAGGTTGCTAACTGTGTAAACTAAAGTAATTTTGAGAGGAATGCCAAAAAGATTTTAGGTTTTGAAGGAACCAGTGAACTGCACGAGTTCACTGGAAGTATTAACTAGTTTGACAATATGCCTGACTATAAGACATTTAAGCAGTTATTTTGATTTTCCAACTCCTCTGGAGTTATGAGCGGTTGAAAATATGTTTTAGGGCTAGTGTCCAGGACTTTGGCGGGATTTTTGCCTATTTATCACGTTTTTAAATAGCAATAACTGGAAAACCATTTGGAAAATCAATCAGCCGTTTAAAAGTCTTATATGTAGTTTTTTGTAAGCTTTCTAATCATGCAAGTCATTTTTGCTATATGTCAACCTGCAATTTCACATTTTTAAACAGTAATAGGGTTTAGTAAGAGAATCCATATCTAAGATTCATTATAATGTTAAAGTCTACACTTCCTGTGAATTGGGTGCTTTCTTCACAAAGTGCATGATTTTTTACTTTTCCGCTGCACTAATATAACACATAACAAAATGAAAAACATAACAGTTCTCACAGATATCCTTTCTTAGTCTGATAGCAATGTCCTTGCAATAATTGCTGGTTCTGCTTTAGACTACACGTAAGGTATTTACAACAAATTGCTTAACTCTCTCTGGGCAAGAAAACCACCAGACCCCCATACTTACTATTACATTTAAGACACTACACCAAACTTTGTATCACCAACAACTATTAGTCATCTCATTTAGTGTAGCATTTGGGCCATCCCATTTAATATCCACACCTCTAAGAAAAATCACAGAGATCAAAGGATGCCGACAGGCTTAACCCTTCATTCAGAAAAAATTGTCAATATAAAGGGGGGGGGGGATTAAATGAAATGGCCCTTTGTAGATGCCCCCACTGACCTGTCCAAAAATGCAATAAGTCGTTTAAAAAATCTTTGCATACTACCTTTCTTCTCAAAATCAAATGCACCATCTCCAGGTGCGTCTTCGACAAACAAACACTCCAAACCATTTTTCATCTTTAAGTAGATGCACCCTTGGCCAGCAAGTAACTTGACCTGGTTGTAATTGTATTCATTACAGCTTACTGGCTTCGTAATTCTCCGTCGATTGGCCCTCACAAATTCGAAGTTATTTTTAGATACCATTGGAAATTTAAGTTGAATAGCTTTACCAAGTTCCGTTCATATGTCCACTTCACTTGCTGTCGTTGGTATTTCAATAAACCCATGTATAGCAACCATACTTTCCGAAAAGCAAATAGCATACTTTGCTAAGCAAAACGAACTCAAAAACTTTCTTTTCCAGACGAGGCTTTTTCGTCGTACTGGTGGACGGTTTAGAACTCGTCACTCTAAGCCGTTCTCTTCTATTTAACCACGAGCACAAACCCCTTGAGGATGATTGTCCGATCATTAATCGAGCACGATCTACTGCTGAGTTGATGGTCGCTCTCACAGATGGCACATTTACGGCAGCTTCTCTAGGTCTTTCTGCTTGTGGAACCGGTTGTGCAGGTGCGATCCCAGGCTGGTGCCGCTGAGTATCAGTGTCCAACATAGTATTAATTAAATTACTAGCATCATTTAGGCATTTAGAAAGTTGTTGAAGATTTGACTTATCATCCATGATTGCAACTAACCGTGAGGTTGTCAACTTTCACGGGAAGTATGGAAGTACTTCGTGTAATCATGTATGACATTGTGTGCGTCAGTCTTTGCCATTACTTTGTGTAAGCTTGCATATGAGTTGTTGAATGAATTAGTTGAATGACTTAGTTGAATGTTGAATGACTTAGTTGAATGTTGAATGACTTAGTTGAACGTTGAATGACTTAGTTGAATGTTGAATGACTTAGTTGAATAATTATGTTGAATTGTTGTCGTTGAACATTGAATTTTTGTTGAATTAAACAAAATATTAGTTTACTGAATATTGCTACACTTGGCGTGCCATAGTTTTGCAAAAAACAAAACTATATGATACTTAAACAAATCTGCAAAACGTTTGTTTTTAGTCTTAACAGTTTTCTTGTTTATGATCAGAGGGATGTAATTATATAATGCAACCAAAATGATGAAAGAAAAGCTTTCCAGTCAAAACGTCCCCAGGTCAAAACGTCCCCAACTCATGTCAAAATATCCCAAATAAAGTCAAATCTGTTTGCTAAATGTCAGATATTCTGTCAGTTTTAGAGTAATTTTAAAGTATTTTCACATATAATATTTTTGGATTTCTTCTGATCTGATGAAGGAACTAAATCAACCACGGTTTGATATATTCAACCAGGGTCAGATAGTTATGATTTTATTAGGTGAATATGTTGTTTAGTGGCTAAATTTCCTTGCTAAATTTCATATATTGGTGATTTGGTGAGTGTATGCATGCATCCTGACAATTGGCTTAAATTTACTAAAACTAAAACGTTCTGAAATCTTGGCACTATTACAATTATTTGCGAATAAGTTGCCAAACAAAGCAATTAATTTAAGGTTGCATACTCCCATGTCGTAACTTTATGTCTATGAACATGTTTATTACACTGGCCTGTAGGCCAAGTGTCTTAAATCCCTCTTTTTTCGTTTCTTTTCGTATTCGAGAAATCGAGTTTGTGTTAGCTCATCACAGGCTCAGGGTGCAACGATGAAGCCAAAATGCCATCGATTCCCTCGGTTCCATAATTTCGACAGTATAGTAATAAGCTTGCATTTATGTACGTAATAGTCGACTCATGCCATGCTTGTGGTACATTTTTAGTTTATTAGCTCATACACTTGTACACACGCGCAAAATTCCGGACTCCAATGGCGGCTTTTCACAGAGTGATCAAACTATATTTTACACAGTTTCGTTGAATTTTCGAAAAATTGTGCCGGTTTCCTATTGTGTAACGACTCGAAAACCACAAAATTTGGACCCAGCAAATTTATACAATATATAGAAGGATATTTAAACAAGGACAAGTTAAAGGTTTGAAAGTTTGACTTTTTAATAATAAACAACTATAAATATACGTCGTGGACTCACAACATCCATTGTGTACTTGTGTTAATTTTTATGAAATTAAACGACTCGAAAACCCCAAAATTTCATAAATTTGTACCCAGCGAATTTATACAATATGTTGGAATATAAACAAGGGCAAACTCTCCTAATTCCTTACGATAGTTCTAGTCAAATGTCGACAATATACTTTTAAATATAATCAATTTAAGCAAAGCTATAAATTGCGGTTAATGGAGTAATATGTTCTAGAAGACTCCATTTGCCCGAGGGTGTTTTCAGTCTGCCAACACATCTGCATCACAAAAACCAATCCATACAAGGTACGTACAAGGTCCAAGTACCTTGGCAGAACAAGGGAACCATTTTCTAGTCCTGTTAATATTACAAAATATCAGATAAAAATCGAACTTTGGCTACTAAGCATGTGAACAACTGATGCAAACTTGAGATTAACCAATCAGAAATTATCCTGAAGGTTTTCCTTCACGTGCATACATACAATGCCCCCCTTTTTGCACAAGGACTTTTGATCGCAGTTTCGACGTGCATTGTTCATTTGCAAGACTTTAGCCAGTGCGTTCACAGCTCTGGAAAAAATTTTAGCTTATAATTCAAGGGATAAACTGAAACCTTCGCAAAGAACTGAAAATTTGAAAAAAAAATATATATATTGTGACTTACAATGCCTAAAGAAAAAGGCAAGCATCGTTCAGAACCAACTCGAGGTTCAACTCGTGGCCGTCCGCAGCGTGGAATCGTGCAAACGCAGGCTGCAGATATTGCTGGGGTCAACTACGCCGATTTATCAACGGAGGTTCTTCATCTCCTCCTGGCGCAACGAAATCTCGCCCTTTCTGGTTCGTGTGATACTCTTCTTCGTCGCCTCGCCGATCACGATGGAGCAGAAGTCCCAGCTGCATCGAGTGCCGATTCGAGACCCAGCTCCACACCGGACTACTCATCCGAATCTCTCCGCTCGCTTGCGTCGAACCTTGTTCCTCTTCTCCGCGACGTTTTGGCCCAACAAAACGGGTCGCCGCCAACTATGCCACCTCAACCACCGCCGCTGCCAAGTTTTCCCGTGCAAAATGCTCCAACGCCGCCTCTGGACCTTGGTAATCCATCACAAGTTGCCAGCCTCCTTTCATCGCAGCCGTCGACATCCTCTTCGCCATTGGACATCAGCCCGAGTTTACCAAAAAGGCTTGAAGAACAAATTCTAAAGGGTGAGTTTGTCGATTTTTCTTTGCTTCTCCCGGGTAATTCAGACCGTCCTAGTTTTGTCCCAATTTGCCTTTCTGTAGAGGGCGACCAAGGTTTCACGATCCCAATTCCCTTCTCAAATTTCGGAAAGCACACTAAAGTCGACAACATAGATAAGTGGCTTACCGCTTTTGGTATTTACGCGTCCGTGGTTGTCGCTAGATTTCCACATAAGGCCGCGCAGCTGTTTGCCTACCAGCGCATAATCCGCGAAGCTTCGCAAAAGTTTAAAGGCCTCGCATGGTACTCTTACGATATTGATTTTCAAAAGCTTGCTGCCAAAAATCCAGCGCTTAATTGGGGTGAACGCCATCTCCAGCTTTGGCTAGATAAGTTCAAAGGTCTCGCGCGTCAAATTTGTTTTGTCTGCGGCGGCGCTGATCACCTGTCTGATATCTACCCTCTTTCCTCAAGGTTTGAAGGTAGCCGGCCAAGCAGGTTTTCCAACCAAAGAAGGTTTTGCCGGAATTTCAACGGAGGTGTCCCATGTATTACCTCTCTGTGTCTGTTCGAACACTGCTGCAATCGACCAGACTGGGGTGAACAGCATGGCGCCTACACTCACGATGACACCAGCGCTAAAAGAGTTGATGACACTTCGCGTCGCAGAAAACACAAGTAAAGCTTTTGTTGACAAATTAAAACCAGTTACACCAATTAATGTTAATTTTACTTGAATCTCTGTTAACTGACCACCCAGATCATGAATTTGTCATCGGCCTCTGTTCGGGCTTGAGGGACGGGTTTAAAATTGGTTATCACAGGCCCCGTCAGCCTTATTTTTCAAAAAATCTAAAAACCGCTTACCTCTTGCCGGAAACCGTTGATAGTAATTTACTCGACGAAGTCAAACAAGGTCACACTATTGAGCCTTTCACTTCACCCCCATTTCAAAATTTTCAAATTTACCCTTTGGGTCTCGTTCCTAAAAAGAATTCGTCCAAATAGAGAACAATTTTCCACTTGTCGCATCCAAAAACTTCCAACGCCAGCATCAATGCGAACATTTTGCCCGAGGAATATTCGCTACAATATGTACGCCTTGATGATGCTATAAGAATCCTTCTAAAGCTCGGTCCAAAATGTTTCATGGCCAAAACCGATGTTAAATCCGCCTTTCGTAACATACCAGTACATCCTGACGACTGGGAACTCCTCGGCATGAAATGGTGTGATTTGTATTTTTTAGATCGTGTGCTACCTTTTGGTCTTCGAAGTGCCCCTTTCATTTTCAACATGCTTTCTGATGCCCTAGAATGGATTCTTATACACAAACTAGGAGTTTCAAATGTTCTCCATATTTTGGACGATTTCTTTATAGCCGAACCGGCACCACGTCCGGCATGTTTAACTTCCTTATGTAAATTGTTGTGCCTGTTTACCGAGTTAGATGTTCCAATTGCCCCTGGAAAAACGTATGCCCCTAATCAAGTATTGGAGTTTCTCGGGATTTCTTTAGACTCTGTCCGCATGATAGCTTACCTTCCCCCTGATAAACTTGGTCAAGCTAGGTCTTTGCTTGAGAATTGGCAAAAACGTTCATCTTGTAAGTTAAAGGAACTTCAATCTCTAATTGGCGTTCTCCAGTTTGCATGTCGTGTGATTGCCCCGGGACGTACGTTTCTTCGTCACATGATCGCTTTAACGTGTGGGGTAAAACAGCCTTACCATTTTGTTCGATTAAACTCACGGTTTTATAAAGAACTTTTTCTAAAACATTGGAACGGTATTGGTCTTTTTCTTGAGTCCGAACAGACGCCATCGCCAACAGTTCAACTGTATACCGACGCAGCTGGTTCCATAGGTTTCGGTGGTTATTTAGCAGGGCAATGGTACCAAGGCCTTTGGCTGCCAGAACAAAATATCAACCAAAAAACCGGGATTTCGATCGCATGGCAAGAACTTTATCCAATTTATCTTGCCTGCTGTCTCTGGGGATCCCAGTGGACATCTAAACGCATTGTGTTTTTCTGTGACAACGAGTCCATCGTTCAAGTTCTTAATCAAAAAACCTCTAAAAGTCAGAAGATAATGGATTTACTGCGACCAATTGTCCTTTGTACGCTAACAAATAATTTAAGTTTACCGCTAAACATGTGCGCGGAATCGACAATGGCATTGCTGACTCGCTCTCTCGTTTTCAGATGGACCGCTTCAAGCAATTAGCGCCGTTGGCCTCTCCTCTGCCTTGCGTCATCCTGTCATCAATGATTCAAACCTAAGAGACCGTGTGTATGAACTAATTCAACATTCTTGGGCGACCTCAACAAAACAAACATACGCAGCCGGTATTAAACGGTTTATTTCTTTTTGTCCCGAAAAAGGGATCGTGACACCTTGTTCACCTCTGCTGCCTGCGACTGAAATTACTTTACTTTACTTTGTTGGACATTTATCCCAATCAGTTTCTTATGAAACTGTCAAAACGTATTTAGCCAGCGTGTCTTATCTGCACGTCATTTTCCAAGTGGCATTCAATATGGGGACCATGCAACTATTAGAAAAATGTCTGAAAGGTCTGTCACTTCTAAAGAACTTGCATGTCTTCATTGTGCACTACGTCCCCAGTTTACAGATTCTATAGACAATGTGATGCTATGGGCTGCCTTTACTTTAGCCTTTTTCGGCTTTTTGCGTTGCAGTGAGTTTACTTGTAATTCCCCATTTGATCCCGAATACCACCTTTCAAGAACTGGCATTATTTTCTACCCGAACATTTTGAATGCAGAACACTTTGATGTAATCATCAAGTGCTCAAAAACTGACCCATTTCGCCGTTGATGCTGTTTAACAATAGGATCATCGCTTAATGAATTCTGCCCTGTACGAGCAATGAAGAATTATTTACTCCAAACACCTTCCATCCCCGAAAGTCGACCTCTTTTTCAGTTTGAATCTGGAGCTCCACTCACCCGTGCAACACTAACTTCACACCTACGCAGTTTACTTCAGCAGCAAGGACTAGACGAAACCCTGTATGCTTCACATAGCTTCAGAATTGGAGCAGCTACAGCAGCTGGTTCAGCAGGACTCCCTACTTGGCTAATAAAGACTCTTGGACGCTGGTCCTCAGATTGTTATGAAAGATATATAAGAACTCCGAGGGACGTTTTAGTGTCTGTAACATCAAAACTGATTGCAAATACAAACCAAAAGGTGTAAGTCTACTCTGTTAATTATTATATCTACTTTATAGCTGTTAGTGTTAGTGTTATAGCTTGCATGGTTATGTGGATCCTTTTCGCGTACTTCATGGAGGGTTGGTCACTCATACCGCGCTTTCATACTGCAAACAGATCCGTTGAATTTGCGTTAACAGTCCACATAACCAGTAATAATTATAAGCATGTCCTAGCCGGACTTGGCCGCGTCGGCAATGAATTACAACGGGTCTGCAATTAGTTCTTTCAAATAAAAACAACCCCAAAAGTTCAAACGTTTAACGAATCTGCCTTACATTGACATGCTATAAACGCAAAGAAAAATTATTTAAAAAAAAAAGTCTCGTTATTTCCTTGCCATGCAGTTTATTTTTAACCACCCATTTTTCCACTTTATTGCCGACCCGGTTGACTCGGTGCTACTTCCCGTGGCGGAAACGACAACCTATACTTTGTGTAGATTGTCATTAATGGCAGGGAAGTGCTGTCCGATGGACAACACTTCACCATGTGAAGCGCAATCACTGCTCATTTAGGTCGCACTGAAGACCTGAATGAGCAGACCTAGAGACTCGATGTGGTCAGTCAGGTTATCAGTTGCGGCGCGGGGTAATGTGCCCTATACCAATAGTTGTTCACCAGTCCAACTAGCTCTCAATGTCGACGGCCTGACGGATCTGAACGGGGGTTCGCCTGTTCCTCTAGAACAACCCTACAGTTTTTGCGTGTATCCTCAGCCAGCTTTGAGTACCCTGGGTAATGTGCCCTATACCAATAGTTGTTCACCAGTCCAACTAGGTCTCAACTCACTGAACGACATGCACAGAGTCAAGCATGCCCTCTGCAGTCTAGAGATTCGCCTGTTTCTCTAGATAAAACTTAGGTTAGCGAGAGCCTCTAGACAGTTCGGCCGGAACTGTTTTCGAGCACTTCTCTGCCCAGAATATATGCCACAAAATGTTTCTCAAGTTATTGTTGTCCTGCTTAGTGGCCAGTTGTTCGTTTTTAACTATCTATCTCTTCCCAACATATTCAACTTCATTAAACATGTATTAAAATCCACACAGTTAAGAAAATTCGCGTAGCGCTGGCCGCTGGGTGCGAAATTTTAGTACTGTGCGAAATATAATCTGCGCGAAAAGCTTTGTGGTAGCTATACTTAAAGATAAAGCGTGCGTTCAAAATCCCAACAAGAACTAGAACCATTATTGTATGGTTCTCATTTGCTACACTTGCCACAAGTCGACCTCGAAGAAACGCATTTCGTTCGAGGTCGACTTAAAATACCAACAAAAACTAGAACCATTATATTGTATGATTCTCATTTGCTAGACTTGCCACAAGTCGACCTCAAAGAAATGCATTTCGTTCGAGGTCGACTTGTGGCAAGTCTACTCATTTGCCTAATACAATAACATTTAGTTCGACGCTAATTTTAATACAAGTATGGTATCATATTTCATAATATAACAATGTAAACTAGCCATACATTTTGCCCAACATAACTGCGGCCCCTTTGCACATATCTTTTTCGCAATAATATTATTGGAACCAGAATCGAAAACACCATTTATAGTGGTATTTTCAAGCTTGTGCCTTGGGATTTTCATCTTTTATTTCGGTATTTACAGAATATTTATATTCTTAGCGCGGAGATCAAAGACACAAACTGTAATTATTTTGTTATTACATACAAATCTATATTAATTGTGGACCTCTTCCACTTTACACACTTCTTGAACTGAACAATTTAGTAATTTACTACCATTTGTAAAAATATAGAGACATTTAACTTACTTAATTAGAGCCCTCAGTTCGATCGAGTTTCACATCGTGGGCATAAGATCCCTTCCATTTTTCCACTTGGTAGTAATTGGTTCGACTGTAAATTATTTGTTCTGCGTCAATTTCGAGGGATTTCTCTTCGCATTATTTGCCATTTTCATATAGTGTTTGCATATCCAAATATCCTTGCCGTCATGACTTGAATCGAATGCCTTGTTACGTCACAGTAGATTTGATTTTGCAATTTGCATCAGTGCACCGATGCGAGCGCCTGCAATCTGCATGCGATGCATCGCTCAGCGGCCAAATCTAACGTGACGTAGGGCTCTAAAACAATAGATTTGATGATGTCACGTTAGATTTCATGCAGAAAAGGACTCGGGACCGATGCATTCACTGATGCAAAATGGATGCCAATTGAATCTAACGTGACGTAGGTGATGCATTTTGCTTCAACTGTGACGTCAAGGATGCAGTAAAAAATAACATTTTGTCACGAAAATATTGATGCTTAAGTGTCGCAAAATAACAGAAAGTACACATTTGCGATCGCAACGTAGCATATTGTATTTATTTTGACAATTTCAACTGTTAGTGAGACTATTTAAATTGGATTTCATCCTAAATAGTGTATTCCTGACATTCAATTTTAAGCAAAGATTTGCGGGTTGATAGGAGATATTTTATTACTGAGTGCTTTGAGTATTGGCGACATTATATATCTACAGTATATATTTCAAGCAACACGAATCATGATTTCTCA
>CACRXK020008426.1:0-14838 GCA_902702795.2 Paramuricea clavata
GTGGGGGGGGGGGGGGTGCCAGCCCCAGCCAGCTATTTTGGTAAAAACCAGAGTAGGTACATATTATATAGAGGTGTAACTGACCGTCATAAACACTGCCACTTTTTTCCAGTGACCGGGCAAAATATGATCAACTGCACGTGTTCGGCAAGTTCCGCAAGCAGTTGAACTGAAGCGAGCCAATATCCAAAGGGATGCATTCATCTAGTAACTTCCTGAGCATGCACACAAAAAAGCGTGTACACTAGTTATAACTCTGTATGCGTATCTACTCTGGTAAAAAACATTGAAGGTAAAAACTCTGTGTCCCCTGCTTTATGATGTAATTAATAATTATGTTTAAATATTATTTCCAGACCCCCCTGTCATTTTAGAGTTACTCGGAATTTGTCGACTTGCATCGTGATCCGAGATCCCGACGGAGTGCCGGACATTTCCGAGTTTTGAATTTACCACGTGGTGAAGAAATATGGCAAGAAGCAAGGAAGAAAAATGGAGGACATTTTTTATCAATTTCACCTTTATTGGAAGGTAATATGCTTTATTTAATATCAATCTTTGTAGTAGAGTACTTAGATTGCCAATATAGATGGAAATTTAGGACATCGAAGCCGAATTCAATGTGATATTTCGGCATAAAGTTTGTGCTTTTGCTGTGCACGTGGTTCGTTTTATGAGCGATTGTCGAACTTTATATCGTGTTTTAGTTCATAATTATTGTCAATACTATAGACCAAGTGAGTAAAATGACTAATTAAGATCTAGAATTGATTATTAAAATTGTCGAAAAAAGTTAAGGCTGCGTTCAGACTGTGTGCCCGGCCAGGGGCGTAGGAAGCATCTAAAAGTTGGGGGGGGGGGGGGGCAGGCTTTGAGGGGCACCTAAAAATTTTTTCCCAGAAATGTGGGCAACAGGGGTGGGGGTCATCTCAAAAAAATTTTCCGGACATACCAAAAATTTGTCCGGTCTGAACACAGCCTTAAATGACGCACTTTGTGGTATGAATATTTCCATATTTTCATCAGCTTGTACATACATGTCAATCTTTCGACAAAATGTTTACAATGACAATATAATGGTGTTTTTGTTAATTTATTTGCAGAAAAAAGCCTTGCTTTAGCAACATTACAATTTATTTGATTCTTGCTTGTAAAACAAAAAGTTGAAAATAAAAATAAAATTTAATTAAAAATAAAACTATAAGTGAAAATTACTGCAATAAGGCAAAATGCAGAATTGTGTTTCTTGACATCGCTTCAGGCTGGTGTGGATTTTGACAGCGAAAGGCTGGGAGGTGCTCTTATAGATACTGTAGGTGGGGCTTCTCTGTAAGCGGGCTAGTAATATTACTCTAAAGTTTGTTGGTTTGAAGCACATCTACTGCAGGCTTGAAAATATGCACCAGTAGCAATGTAAAGCCTTTTTCAACATGGGCTGGCAAGGATTTAGAGAATTTCAAAAAAATAAAAAGGACAGTATAATTTGTTAAATTTAAAAGCCTGAAAAAAAAAATTCCAATCAAATTTTAACGTTTCCAATTAGCCTTTCTCACGATGACGAATATCCGCCATTTTTGGGTGGCATCTAATTCTTGTTAACCAATGCAGACAATTAAAGCAATGAGAAATGCAATTTTTCAAAATAAACTAACCATTTACAAAGCAAATTTACCGTCATTCGTCAAAAAAATTATAAAAAGTCACTGTTATGTGGACTTATCTTGCAGATTTCTGCTAAAAAGCCACCCAAAAATGGCGGTGTGAGAAAGGCTGATTGGTCAGCATTTTTCTGATCAGTTTTGAACATTACAAAAAATGTGGTTAAAGGGGCCCTACGGTCATTTTTTAGTCGAAAAGCCCCCTTTAGGTATTGTTTACATTTTTTGTTATTGTCGCTACTTGACATGCGGACCACGGCTTGCATGCATCTTCTGGTGTGCGGAAGTACTCATACTCATGGATACTGCATGTAAGATACAGCCAAACGAACCTCCGTGGAGTCCCCTACTTAAGGTGGCTTTTTGACTAAAAAATGACTGTAGGGCCCCTTTAAGGTTTCATTTCCTGAAAAAAGTCGGATAAGATTTTTTTCAAATATTTTTTGGCTTGACATTGCTCATCAACCAAAACAGACAATATCAAGCAACAGATAGTATATTTGGCTTACATCATAAACAAACAACAAAAAGTAGGGTAGGCAGGTAAAACAAACAACCCAACCACATCTAGAAAAACATTAGGGCAGAGAAAATAGGATTGGCTGAAATATTTTTTGTGTCAGCCTCTGGTGCTCTGCACATGTTTATATTGAGTTTTTTGTCTCTCTAGCCAAGCTACTCACATCCTCAGCAAAATTCTCATATATATTTGTAGATGTACAGTGCAAGTTCCAAGAATGTCGCAAGCCCCTGCCTCAAGATCTCATGATTACGACAAATGGACACATTCCAAGATCCTGAATAAGAGGTAAATGATTTTTTTTTTCTCATTAGTTCTAACCTCCTTGTATTTCTTTGACAATTTTTGTTGTAATATATTAATTTGTTTCATGTTCTCAATAGTGAATCTTTGACATTTTCTAGATGTGTGTTGCAATTTCCAAGAATGTCTCGAGTTGTTGGCTGAAGTGTTTTTGGTCACAAATATGAACACCGTCATTGGAAAGTATATAAAAGGTCTTAATATTTTCTTGTCTTATCTTACATGAAATGCTTTGAACATTATGTGATTGCTTGTGATCAATAGTTTCGAAATTCCCAGCAGAATATTCCAAAATAGCATGACCATCTTACTTATGACACAAAATTCAACAACCTTTAACCAAACCAACCAAATGCCTAAATATGGTGAGTGCACAATAATGCACTCTTTTTATTCTATTATTACACCACTTTTTCGACTTGTGTTAAATTAATTTGGAAAATCTCAGTTTTGTGGTCCCTCGATTACTTGATTAAGTTTTGTGTTGCCACCAATCACAGAAAGTCTGTAATTTTCAAAGCACATAAGCATTTTATGAGCAAGCCAGAAAATGACAAACTGTCTGTATTTTGAAAAATTGTGTTTAAAATTAACAGTGACAATTTCGTTTGGACATACATTTTTTCTGTTTGGCATAATATCTAAATCTTAAAGTACAAAACGTATAAATTTGTACTTTATCTGTGTTCTATCTGAGAACATAGTTGTTTCTACATATTTCCAAATTAAGTTTTTTTGTCAAATATAAAAAAATGAAAAGTTTGTCATTATTTGACTTTGTTACATCAGTCAAACATTGAGAAGATTGAGGTGTTTTTATTAGAAACCAAAACGGTTACCAGTACTGACAAATAAGACAAAGTCATGTGACTTTATCAGTTTTAATTCAGGATTTTCTTTTAGTCATCTTTCATGTTTCGGTATTAATTTGGAGTATGTTTTCATTAAAGGATTAAAAGAGCATTGTTTAACATTTGTTTAATCGTACTTTGTGTTTTGAACTTATCGAACTGCATTGTGAAAACAGTAATTTGTGTTTTATCTCAATCTTCTCTTGTTTAATTAAGTAGACTTTCAGTGTTTTTGAAAGTATGGAAAGTTAATCTGAAAATCACAATGTTTCTTTCAATGTTGATTCTGGATTTCATTTGAGTCTTCAAATGTTGAAACTTTTGATCAATTGACGTATACAATACTTTTAAAATTAGTACTGTTAGAACTGCCTCGTTGTTTAATAGTCCTGTCTTATTTATCCCAGCACACTCTTAATACATGAGTTTGATAATTCCTGGACACAAATAAAATGGATCCGTTAAGGAACAAGGCAGTTTTATACAATATTGACTTATTAGAGTGTTGTGTTCCTCATTTGTTTTTATTCTTGTACCAACCGATTGTTTTTATCAACAAAAAATTTGAATTTTGGAACAAACTTTGTGATTTAATTAAAAAGAAAATTTTCCAAACTTTAAAACAAACAGTTAAGGTCGAAATAGGCTAGGATATTGCCTTTACTTCATTACAAAGTGGAACTTATTTAAATATGGATGAACTGAAGCAGCAAACTATACTTAATTTGGGGGGAATGTGAGATGGAGAAAATAAAAGAAAATTGATTGTCATGCATGGCAAGCAAAACCACAACCAGAATACAGGATGATGTTCTTCGAAATATGTTTTGCATTATAGGGAATGAAAAACAATCGGCTTCCAAAAGTATATATTAATTGTTAGGTAAAGCGATCCAATAATTGGAATATTGAGGCTGAAGATAAGATTGACAGTTCCTTGTGCTAGGTGTTAATCAATGCGTAATTTGATAAGATTTGAATCAAAATTCAAGCACGGAATTAACCATATTTTTAGTATTTATCAAAATTTGTGTGTGTTTCATCACACATAAGATCTGCAATGACTGAGATGCTCTTTATGTACCAAATTTTATACTGTAATCTGAATAAAAAAGTTCTAGATTTTAAAATGCTATTTTTATTTAAATAATCTGACCTACAACCCTAATTTTGTTAAGTGTAAAATTTTTTAAGCTTTGATTTCTTATTTTATTTTTCTCGAATCAGATTCAATTAATTAATTTCGTTCTTTGGTTTGGATACTGAGATGACAAGATTTATTTTTTTAATTTTTATTGGCTGGTTGTGGTTAACAATTGTGCAATTAAAATTAATGTTAGTTTTCTTATGATTACATGTATTTCTTCTGCTTCAGTTCAACATTATTTTCAAATATTTCCACTTTGTAACGGTGTGTTATAATAGTCAAAATAATAATGTAAGAAAACAGGTTTATATGGCACTTGAACATGGTCTTTTCAACGAGTATGTTGAAAGGTAAGTTTATACTTCAAAAAGGTCTGTTTTTAACCTGACAAGAATGTTGTCCAAAATTAACTAAAACTCAATCTTTGTGATTTTTCAATGAATTTCATAAGCTCTATGGACAACTGCTACTACTGTATATGTCTTTCGATGATGTTTGTGTTTGGTTTTCTTTAATGCCGATACTAGAAATTGATGAAAATGCAATATAATATTCTGTTTGTTGAGAGTGTTTCTAAGAATTGTATGGAAACTGATTGTTCTTTGGGACGACTTTGATCAAAACTGTTTTTGATCTTCTTTCTACTTTTGAGTTAACAAAGTATACCCAAAACTTGTTTCCTTTTTTTTGTGTTGTGCAAAGAATAACCTGTGTACCAATTGAAAATTTCCTTTTGTTTGCTTTTGACCAATAAAAATAAAAATGTAAAAAATAAGAAAATATTTTATGAACATTTGAAAATTTGGATCAACCACATTTTTGTTTTGCATCAAAAATGTTTCCTGAAGTGTTCTTTTTTAAATATATAAATAAAACAGGACAACATTTTCCTACATGAAATTTAGGAGATATTTGTTTGGAAAATAGTGGATCAATGATCATTTTATTGTATTTATCAAGGACGAGAAATGTACCGTTTTCTTAAGCAAATCAAATTGAAATTGAATTTTTGTTCGAAAAATCAATCAGAATTGGAGAAATAATAACATTCTTTTAAAAATTTTTTGAACTGCATTTTCATCACTTGAATTAGTATTAACATTATATATAATCAATTCAAAGTTGTCAGGTTAAAAACGACGCTCAAAAAATATATGGCTCCAAAAGACCGGGATAATTTCAAATTTTAAATATTTTTCGATTTGGCGTGAAAAAATGTTCTTATATATGTTCAATTGAGTATGGAAGTATTACGATGTTTAAAAATATCATTTCTGAGTTTAATGAAGTATAAGGCACTTTGAGGAAATTAATTTGCTTCAAGCAATAGAATTTGTTGTCAATGACAATGTCTTATCTCGCATTACAACGAATTGACTTCTCTTAGCATCTAAACATCGCGATAAAATCATTATTTTCCATACTCAAGTGAAACGTTTTGTTCACTTTACCAAAAACACTTAATTCGTATCCAAAAAAGTAAAAGCATGTTCGATCTACTTTGTCTTTGAGCCATATATTTTCTTTGTAAAACAACCTGGTGTTACGCTTTGGATTTCTCCGTCAAACTCGTAAAATTTATCATTATTAGAGTTGTTTTACAATATTTATTTTGAAGTATAAACATTTATCTTGAAAAGACCAAGTTCTCTTGTTTCCTCAAGAATTAACTTTTTGAATGTTAATTCACGGGTAAACATGTTTAATTAATGTTGTGTTTTCACTTGTGTTGAACACAATGTTAATTGTTCTCTTTGTGCCATGTTCTGTTTTCTTCTATTGTTATTTAAATAAGTACAGTATGCAGTGGTTGTTCTCTTTTTATTGTTATTCAAATTGTAAGATTTACAAGTTCTTTTCAATAAATTGTCATTAATTATACAAGAGACTCCTTTTTAATTAAAAATTCAATTCCCATGGGAATTGAAATAAAAAATAAAAAAAATCCCTCTACCCCGGCCGGCTCCCCAAGTGCTACCTCCACTTCAAGCAGAAGTGCTTCTACAATATAGTAGAAGTACTTCTACTTAAAGTAGAGGCAGCACTCGGAGAGCCAGCCGGGGTAGCGGGGCGAAGAGAAGACCAACCTTGCAAATATGCTAATGCAAATTGCTAAGTTGATCTTCTCTTGAGAGCAGCCACGCGCATACCTAGCAAATCTAAAACAACAAGCATTAGTAACAAATACTCAACATGCAAATTTTGAATCCCATGGCCGAAATGACAAGTGCCCCCCACTGATTCCTACCAACTGCCTACCTGCCTCAGTTCTAAGCTATCTGCCTCGGTCCTACACTGTCTGCCTCGTTCCTAAGCTACCTGCATTCCATTCGTAACTTCCGCTTTCCTCGCCATCACACAGACACTCACAACTGCCCAACCTGCCACCAACCCAAACTGCCCACCCTTAAAACTGAAGGTATTAAAATTTTGGCAAAATATACATAATTATTTAATTATGTATATTTTCTATAACATTTTAGGCCAAACGCAAACGGGATAAATTGAAGGTTGACGATTAAGAAAGACCGCATACACAAACAGGTGAGTTTCTGACTTGCCTATATACATGAAATAAGTGACAAATATACGAAACCTTGAAATCCGGATTTTTCCTTCTATATGGCTTTATTATAGTTTTGGTTTAAATAACGGAACTCAAAAAATTTTGCTGATGTTAGGAAATTAGTTGTTTTGTTCAGAAAAGATATATTTTCTCTTTCAATATGCTCTCAAAATTGTAATTCCTTTAGCTTAGCCTAACCCCCCATGCATCTTATACACACAGCGCACACTCTCACACTCCATACATTTACCTAATAAATTACGTTATAACAAAAAAGCAAAATAAAAAGATAAATTACGTTATCACTAGCTATCCTATAACCCACTTAGACTGAGTTTTGTATTCTGGTTCGAAACGTAAAATCTCAACTGAAAGGGCATGGGCTTGAGTTTCGTTAACTGATCCGAAGTAAATACAAACCTTAAACTTACCTAAACCAAAGGCTCGATTAAATAAGCATGAGAATGATTAGAATTATTTTTAAAACTCTTTTACAACTTTTTTATAAGAGTTTTAAATCCAAACGAAAATTATATTGTCGCTAATTTAGTGAGCATATAGTACTGTTTATCAAAATAGTTCAAATAGACTTAACCGGAATTCTCATACTTATTTAACCGGAACGCCTTGATGATCATTTGCATGGCACGTCGCAGCTGCTCTCAAACCCGCAAGTAACAAGATACTTATATTTGATCAAAGAGCATTCATTATAAAGTAAAATTTCCACTATGAAATCAACATGAAAACGAAGCATAGTACATTCCCCTGGGAATTAAAAATACGGAAAAAAATAAAATTGCAGAATACCTTTATACGCTTGCGCCAAATAAAAAAAATTAACATAAAAAACAAGGTAAAGTATATTCCCATGGGAATTAAACAAAGGAAAAATAAATCCACCAATTCTTAACTTTTTAACGCTTGAAATAGGTTTGCTTGTTTTCATCGTATGTTGATTTCATTGTGAATACAAGATTTATCCCATAGTTAACACAATATAAACATGGATAGGGACCGCATCTGACAGTGATTTTAATAGAGAGGTTAAGATACCCCGGTTTCGGTTTACGGGTACGAGTATCGCCATTTTGTTTACCAATTTTTGCTGATGTCAGCAATTTTACCCGTAATTTCTACCCGTTTCCCCGCGGTAAACCGGGGTCTACACGTAAACGACAAACGGGCACGGGTGTTTTCTGTTTACTATTTTTGGGCCGTTTAAATAGTACAAATTTTCAACATCTTACCCCAATAAATAATGCACATATGCTGGTCAAAGTTTTCAACAATTTATGGCGAACCTCAACAGCGAAAGTTGCCATTCTCTGATCGGTTTTCTCACGCCGGAGTATCTTGGATTTCTTAAGTTACAAATTATTCCCCGATTTACGGGTACGGGTACGTGTATATCACCCGTACCCGTAAACCGGAATCGGGGTATCTTAACCTCTCTAATTATCAACACCAACTGACGATGAAAAAGAGGAAATGCTTGGTGCTAGATTCCAAGCCATCTTTATTTTACATTAACTATGGGTGACGCGGATTAATATTTTGTTTTCAGAAAAAGACTACAATCGAAAATATTTCAGGCAAGATTTCGTTCTTTAAGGTATTGTTGCTTCGATCTTTTTTATACAAACAGTTCTCTACTATCAATTTTGGAAACATTTTTTTGGTTTCAAAAAAAATAATGAAATGATACGTTACCATACAGACTGTAGCTCGTCGCAAAAACACTGCGTTATCGCGTTTTTGCCAAGTTTTATCTAAACGTTTTACCTGATTTTGATGGCAATTATTTCTATACTCCGTAAATTGGAAAACAAAGTCGAAAATTTGGGAAACTCGTAGCATGCTTATTTTCAATGAGAAAATCATTGTATTCGCTTGAATCCCCTTTGATCTTTAAATAAGTATTTTGTCTTTAACTAACTTACAGTCGTAAAATTTTTCGCTACTTTCATATTAGCAATGTTGTGGTTTCCGATTGTTGCGAATCGTCATTCTTTTCTTGGCTCCATGCCATTCGTGGGTGGTTCTTTTTTGTCTTTTCATCATCTCTTTTCATCACAATTCACATCACCTTTAGAAATTAAAAAGTATCCATGAGTCCATGAAATAGGATCGAATCATGTTAAGGGCTTGAGTTATGTAAATTTCCAGGTTCCTCACAATCAGTTCACCAAATTATCGCAGACAAAAATTGCCGCCGTTTATTATCCAATAATAACAATTTAAAATTGCGTGATAATATTTAACAATTATTCGCCGAAGGCGAGGTGAGATAAAAACCGAGACGAAGTCGAGGTTTTTATTCACGATAATCACCGAGCCTGAGGTGAATAATTGTTTTAGTATAATTTCATAGGTGAGTATTTGGAAAAAAATAAGAAAATACACATTTCTTCGTCATTTAATTGACAAAAAGGCTTCGGCCGCCATTTTGAAAATCGCTTAGGTGATTATCGCGTAATAATCACCTCAACAGCAACCAATCAGCGTGGAGAATTTTCAATAATCACCTATGTAATTATACTAATAATTCATAATATAATTTGAAACGTGAAATATTGATGCACATAATTAATAATGCCGATGACAGCCTAGACTTAGGCCCTTTACTCGGCTGGTTTTGGCATGTTTTGGTGCATTTTGGGCTAGCATTTAGTAAGTATGACGTCACATGCTTTCGTCCATCCTC
Organism: Paramuricea clavata; assembly: GCA_902702795.2. Classification (NCBI taxonomy): domain Eukaryota; kingdom Metazoa; phylum Cnidaria; class Anthozoa; order Malacalcyonacea; family Plexauridae; genus Paramuricea; species Paramuricea clavata. Next base: position 9,753 of record CACRXK020008426.1, read on the forward strand.
GGCCCAACCCCCAAAGCGCGTGGATCCTGGTCTTCTCGTGTGAAAAAGCGCCGAAATTAAAAGCGGAAGGTCAAGGTGCAGGCTGATAGTGTGTTTAATGTGACGTCAGGCCAACCATGTTCGAGGGCAATATCCAGGGGCTTGTTCCCTTATTGACACAACAAAAAGGTAGGAATCTTGTCTACAAACGCGTCAAAATTGGCGCGGTAAACAGATTGGAGACCTGGATATGTAACATTTGATTTTTGAGCGTTTTATTTGTTTTTGGCGTAGTTTTTGCTACTGACAAAATATTGTTATTTAAATGCTTCGTTGCGAAGTAGGAAGGGTATCCAAAAGTTCGAAAACAAAAAGTGTATAAAAATCAAGCATTTAGATAACTTTATAGGTCGGGAATCCTCATTTTCCGACGGAAAATCGCGAAATTCCTATCAAAAATACTTTGACTAGTGAACGAAGAAAAGTCCAGTACATCTTTGCGAAAACGGATTTATATTTTTGCAAATCTGCTGTTCACCAGAAACGGGCGGAAAAAAACTCAAAAACTTGTTTTCAAAATATTTTAAAAATAATTTTTCGAATGCGCCTAAAATTATTGTCTATTGACCAGCGTGGACTAAATTCCTACCTGTTGAAACAACATGAAATAGGGATAGTGCACGGTACGTAAATATCCAAACAACGTTTTGAAATTGTAGTTGTTAGTATAGGCATTTGTACGGTTTCGAGTACAATTTGAAAAAAAAAATGCAAGAGTGAGTTATTCAAAGACGATCAAAATTACACAAGTCTGAAGTACGAGTGCAATTTGAAGTTTTTGAAAAACTCACGAGTGTATGTTTTTCCATGCAATCCTACAAAGGACTAATTATATTACTAGGATTGAAAAAGCGAGAGATTCATGTATTTCAAAAGTTTTATAACATCACTTACATCTACTAATCACTTTTGCATTTTCGTAATTGTTTTGTTGATCAGCCATCGACGTTCTGTTGATGGGTCCATAGTTGATTGGTTGGTTGATCTAGTTATCTTCAATTCGCTTTTGTCTTCTCTCCGTACAAGCTCGTAGGATGTGGTTGGATGTAAAATTTCTTTTCCCTGAAGGATAAATAAACATTTTTTTGAGAAAGTTATTTTATCAAAAGTTTTTGAAATAGTTTTTTTTTCGTTTTTAATGAGAAACGATTAACAATCGCTGGAATTATTTTTGATTTTCTCTTACCTTGATAAAACTTGTGTTACTCTCATCTTGGCGATGTTGTAGGATCTGTTGGTTGTAGGCCTTCATCTGAAATGAAGGGATATTTCCCATCAGTGACAAAATAGATTGAATATTTCACTACACATGTAACTATAGAAACATTTACTTAATATACTTTTAAAGATAGAAATGCTAAAATTTCAAAAGTACACAAACGTCAGGGTGTAGCATTCACACAGAAATAAAGGAAGAACTGAGTAACAGCGGCGGATACCGGTAGGCGCAAGTATAACAAAGCTGTAACAATAATTTTTTAACCACGAATTTTTCAGTTCGGAAGTTCATATTGGAATTCACAAGCCAATTTGTAAACAAAGACCCTGATTGGTACCTGATGTAGAAGAAGCCAATTAAATGCGTCGTTTACAAACTGGTTTGTGAATCTCATTATGAACTCTTGAAGTTCGCAACGAACTTGCGAACTTCACAACGAAGGAAGTTCGGAACATTTATGGTCAAAGTTTTGTGAAATCTACCGTAAAAATATTTAAACTATTGCATAAACATTGCACCAGCAAAACTTACATGCATTCACTGTATCTTTACATCGTCGTTGCTTCTGTTTTGTTGGTCTCTGTTCTTCATTTCTGTTGATGATCCATCATCCATGCTCCGCTCAATTTACAGTGAACCACCATAAAAAATGGGGAAAAATTCAGTTAACAAGCGCAACGATAGGACTTGCAATGTGGTATAAAAAATACAAAATCTGGGTGAAAATAAAATGCGGTGGCATACCTAATGAGTAACAATAAAAAGTAAACAGAATTCCTCTTAATTGTCTAGAACACAAATAACAGTGACAAACCGTACATTTGCTATCATCTTTGGATAGTTGTGGCTTCTTTTGGTCGTCATTTTTGTCGACGTCTTCTACCACTTTCTCATCTCCTTCCTCTCTACCCTCGCTTTAATTGTGTCGTGAAGTTGTTGCCTTCATATCACTCTACCAAAAATATACAATAAAAATTTTAGGAAAGAATTTAAAAAGAATCGCAAGAGGAAATTTTACGAAGTAGGACAGATTTTTTGAACAATGGTTACTTGTTGAAAAGCAACAAGTATCATGGCAACCCAGAAAATATATGTATTCACTTAAGATGCGTTAAAAACATTTAAAAATACGCATAAAGTTCGCCTGACTTTGCTATGCATACTCGCATGATTACGTCATTGTATTGTCATTTTGTATATTATCCTGAGGCTGGCAACTCTTTTATAGAAAACATTAATTTAATACATTCGCTTGAAACAAGAAAAGTAACGCGAACTGCTGAAGATAGAAATCAGATACGAAACACGTTGGACATATTTTCTAAATTTGCCGCTTGATACTTTTTAGAGATGAAAAAGTGCTTAAACTCCTTCAATAAAGTTTTTATCGAAATTATGCTGTAGATATGCAAATTGCTCGACAAACGTCATCATCGGAAAACCATCGGCTTATTTCTTATTGACTGCTGAAAAATCGGAAAATTCCGAAGAAAGTTCTTTGAATGCAGTATTATATTCGGAATTTTCCGATTGTTCAGCAGCCAATAAGAAATAAGCCGATAGTTTTTCTGATGACGACGTTTGTCGAACAATTTACATCCCAACTATCTACAGCAAAATTTCGATGAAAACGTTTCATTGAAGAAATTTAAGCACTTTAAACTTTTTAACTCTAAAAAGTATTAACACATTTAGAAAATATATGAAAGTATCGCAAAAGTATCGCAAATTTAGAAAATTTGCGATACTTTTGTTGTTTCAAGCGACCGTATTAATGTGTGAAAGAGTTGTGTGAGGTATTTTCCCACACAGTGAGATATTTTCCATATCTTCACTAGTGAAGATTTGTTTTTGAGCGTGAAGTTTCACAACTTTTTGCTTGGGACTATATAATAAACAGAACATTACACGGTAGCTTTGGGATATAACTTTTATGAGGGTGGGAAAGGGTATTTTCGTGAGCCGTGAATGGTCAATATTTGTTCGCGTGAAATGTGAAATCCTTGATTTTAGTGTCGTGAAGTGTGATTTGTTCTACAGCCGTGAGGCGTGATTGTTGATACAAATGCCCCGTGAAATGAGAATTAAGGATACCTGTTTCGTGAACTATGATTATTATAGTGATTATTATAATAAACATGATACGCGATAATCAAATTTATAAGATCTCACTCGATTGCACAAGAGTAAAAACTGACGCTGAGGATAAGGTTCCTGACGCTGAGAACAAGGTTTCTCACGCTGAGGACAAGGTTCTTCACGCTGAGGACAAGGTTCCTGACGCTGAGGACAAGGTTCCTCACGCTGAGGACAAGGTTCCTCACGCTGAGGACAAGGTTCCTCACGCTGAGGACAAGGTTCCTCACGCTGAGGACAAGGTTCCTCACGCTGTGGACAAGGTTCCTCACGCTGACGACAAGGTTCCTGACGCTGTGGACAAGGTTCCTCACGCTGAGGACAAGGTTCCTCACGCTGAGGACAAGGTTTCTCACGCTGAGGACAAGGTTCCTCGCGCTGAGGACAAGGTTCCTGGCGCTGAGGACAAGGTTCCTCGCGTTGAGGACAAGGTTCCCCACGCTGAGGACAAGGTTCCTCACGCTGAGCACAAGGTTCCTCACCCTGAGGACAAGTTTCCTCACGCTGAGGACAAGGTTCCTCACGCTGAGGACAAGGTTCCTCACGCTGAGGACAAGGTTCCTCACGCTGAGGACAAGGTTCCTCACGCTGAGAGACAAGGTTCCTCACGCTGAGGACAAGGTTCCTCACGCTGAGGACAAGGTTCCTCACGCTGAGGACAAGGTTCCTCACGCTGAGGACAACGTTCCTCACGTTGAGGACAAGGTTCCTGGCGCTGAGGACAAGGTTCCTGGCGCTGAGGACAAGGTTCCTGGCGCTGAGGACAAGGTTCCTGACGCTGAGGACAAGGTTCCTCATGCTGAGGACAAGGTTCCTCACGCTGAGGACAAGGTTCCTCACGTTCAGGACAAGGTTCCTCACGCTGAGGACAAGGTTCCTGGCGCTGAGGTCAAGGTTCCTGGCGCTGAGGACAAGGTTCCTCACGTTGAGGACAAGGTTCCTCACGCTGAGGACAAGGTTCCTCACGCTGAGGACAAGGTTCCTCACGTTGAGGACAAGGTTCCTCACGCTGAGGACAAGGTTCCTGGCGCTGTGGTCAAGGTTCCTGGCGCTGAGGACAAGGCTCCTCACGTTGAGGACAAGGTTCCTCACGTTGAGGACAAGGTTCCTCACGTTGAGGACAAGGTTCCTCACGCTGAGGACAAGCTTCCTGGCGCTGAGGACAAGGTTCCTGGCGCTGAGGACAAGGTTCCTGGCGCTGAGGACAAGGTTCCTCACGTTGAGGACAAGGTTCCTCACGCTGAGGACAAGGTTCCTGGCGCTGAGGACAAGGTTCCTGACCCTGAGGACAAGGTTCCTCACGCTAAGGACAAGGTTCCTCACGCTGAGGACAAGGTTCCTCACGTTGAGGACAAGGTACCTCACGCTGAGGACAAGGTTCCTGACGCTGAGGACAAGGTTCCTGGCGCTGAGGACAAGGTTCCTGGCGCTGAGGACAAGGTTCCTGGCGCTGAGGACAAGGTTCCTGACGCTGAGGACAAGGTTCCTGACGCTGAGGACAAGGTTCCTGACGCTGAGCACAAGGTTCCTGACGCTGAGGACAAGGTTCCTGACGCTGAGGACAAGGTTCCTGACGCTGAGGACAAGGTTCCTGACGCTGAGCACAAGGTTCCTGACGCTGAGGACAAGGTTCCTGACGCTGAGGACAAGGTTCCTGACGCTGAGGACAAGGTTCCTGATGCTGAGGACAAG
>CACRXK020008427.1:0-20828 GCA_902702795.2 Paramuricea clavata
ATTATACGAGAAAATGCGTTTCAGCACAAACAACTCGAAAGCACAAATTCCATGGAAATTCCACGGAACTCTCATGGGAGTAAAAATGAATTCATAATGAAGCAAGAACAGCACCAACAGAGAAAAATATAACATTTTCATAGACGTTTCGGAGGATTTGTACTCGGTAAAACCCTGCCGAAATTTTATTACAAATGCAACAAATAGCGAACTTTTCATACATGAACTGAAATAAAGAATACCGTTTGTCATTTCCGTGCGCAAGCCACTTTTAGGAGAGCAAAAGTTGACCACCCCCCTGGATAGCAAAATTTACTATTTTCAATTTTTTTTATATTTTCCATAATTTAACAACTCAAGCAATCCATACATATAAAAAATTACATTTCATGAACAGAATTGTGGAATTGAGAGCAATTGCAAAATTGTCTTACTTTTTTTGATACACCCTGTATACACTAGTTTATACTGGGTATTCTATACATGGTTTAATTTAGTAAGGAGTTTGTCGTGTTAAGTCACAGTCAACTTCGAGCCCGAGTCAAATGTCCAAGTCACTAGCTAGTACCCTAACCCTACTCCTAACCCAGGACCGTAGCCCCCCCCAATAATTTGCTAATGATCATTCTTTTTCCAAAATCATGCAGACCTTTATCATTTAAATAATACACCTTAAAAATACTGACAATTGATTAATTTTAAGCGGCTACATTATCCATGACAAACTGCAAATGAACTTATCCAATATATAGTTAATTAACAACATACTAAAATGCTGTTTTCTGACCATCACAATTCTGTCAAATCTTCCCCCAAAGTCCAAGAAATGGCCTTTCAGAGACTCTAAATTTAAACATTTCCTCACTTTCAGCTCCCCAATCAAAAATAACTTCCTACGGCACTGTAACCCTAACCCTTCTCCTAACCCTATACTCCTAACCTGATTTTACTTGTCAACAGGGAAGCTCTGCTAGGCATATCCCGATTATGCTCAGCAACTTTTGAGCAACTTTTTGCGTTTGGAGCAACAATTGGTGACTTATTTCAACTTAAACCTGTAATGGATGGCTACATTTTCATTTATCTCCAGTCTTTAAACTATTATAGTGTTCTTGCTCCAAATTTATGGAAAAAATATTTTAGACTGTTTGAACTTGATGAGATCATGCGACAAAGAGAAAGTAAAATGTTTGCTGAAATCTTAAATAGGTTACGAGAAGGTAAACATACAACTACTGATCTTCAAAATCTGAAGGAAAGATGTGTTCAGGAATCGAGTTGTCCTCAAGAAGCTCCACGCTTGTTTATTCAAAATACTTTAGTAGACAAATATAATGAACAAGTATATGAATCATTTACTGATAATAGATATACAATTAAAGCTCAAGATAGTGTTATTGGAGCAGCTTCAGCTGAACTTAAGGAAAAAATAATGAGGCAAATACCTTATGTTCCGTTAAAAAATTCTAAACAGTTAGCTCACAAGCTAAAACTTGCTGTTGGGCAACGTACAGAAGTTGCAACAAATGTGCGAACTGACGATGGTCTTAGAAATGGGGCGAGTAACATTATAAAGTTGATACAGCTCACTGATGAGAATAAACCTTCGGGTCTTATTTGGGTCTAATTTGATTATGAAGATGTTGGTAGAAAAACTCGTCAAGAAAACAGAACGCTTTATGTCACAGGAATTCAAAGCACATGGACACCAATTAAACCTGTCACAACCCAATTTCCAGTTGGTAGAACGAAATCTGCTCAAGTTGTTAGAAAACAGTTTCCATTGCGACCAGCATCAGCAAAAACTGTTCATAGATCACAAGGTGATACTCAAACACAAATTGTTGTAAACCTAAACAGCAACAGGGATTTCCCCCACATTCATTATGTTGCTCTAAGTCGAGTTACAACAATAGAAGGATTATACATCACTGACTAATGTGAAGACAAGATATCTGTTGATCAAAGAGTTGTCAAGGAAATGGAAATCTTAAGAACCGAAAAAAGCTTGAATCTTTGTTTCAAACCACTTTATATGTTGGATCAATCTGATTTGAAAGTTTGTTACCTCAATGCACGATCTCTGCATAAACATATTGAAGATGTTCGAAAAGACATTAATTACTCGTCTATGGATATTGTGATATTTACTGAAACAAGGTTTAACTCCTCAGACACTGACGATATATACAACATTGATGGCTACAGGTTGTTCAGAAATGATGTTTCCCAAGGTACGGGTCCAGGACGTCCATACGGTGGAACAGCTGTTTACAGCCGAGTTCCTTTAAAAGAAGGATACCCTTATGCTCACAACGTCAATGGAATCGAGTTTACAATTATTAAAACAGAAAGTAATCCGCATCTGAATATAATTGGAATATATCGCTCACCCAGTATTGCTATATCACGTCTACTGTCTTCACTACGTAGCGTACTTGATGAAGATTATAATTCACATTATAATTGGAGATTTCAATGTCAAGTGGATGGTAGAATCTGATCGACAGTCACTCTACAATTTGATGGTTGTACAAAATCATTACAGGCAACTGATAACAGGCTTTACAACCGACAACCGAACGTTAATTGATCATTTATACACAAATTTAATTGAAGAGGGAATTGAAGCTGGTATTCTAGAAACATACTTTAGTGATCATAAAGCAATATGGGCTTCTCTTAGGACACAGAAATAAAAATTATGTACTGTTTAATTAAGGTATCGTAAAGATAGCAAGCAATTGTGCCACTGTAATGTTATTTAGGCAAGCCGTTGTGCCATTGCCAGTTAAGCGGCTGTGCCACTGCCAACGTTACTAAGGCAAGCCATTGCGCCACTCCCAGTGTTATTAAGGCAATCCGCTGTCCACTGCCAATGTTATAAAAATAAGTTATTGTGTGTACGATGCTACATTTAGGTAAGTTTTCTGTTTCTCTTTCCCCTCTCCCTTCCCTGTGTTTATACGTTTAATTGTTTTTTTTTCTTTTTCAGATATCTCTATACATTAACATGGTCCCATTAACGATAACTTCAGTCAACAAAAGTACTCAAAATAGAACAATTTTGGTATGTTGCTACGCCTTATTACCATCTAGTCATGTCACGGACAAAGCTCGAATTGTATGGCTTATGAAATCCATGTTACATTATACATAATTGCATTCACTAATACTCTTGTATTAATATTTACAGACATCAGACGTACAGTATACAATAATATGCCTGTCATTTGGTTGCGCCTGACAACATTGGTGGATAAATTATATTGAATGATATCATCTTATGTCAATGAATATTCAAAAACGAAACAATTCAATTCAGCTACCAATTGCTTGACCATTAACTGACACAACCACTTTAACGAAATCGCACGTACAAAGAAAAGTTAACACGTCTACGGTTGTGTCGTTATGTCATCTGAAAAATCAATGTGGAAGACTTGAAGAATAATAAAGATAAACAGTACTTGAAGATACGATTTGGATATTTGTTGTACGGTACATTGCACCTGGCTCTGATACCAAAACATGTTAAAGCGAAAAGCTACTCGACGAAGTCGCACGTACAGTACAAAGTCTCAAAGAAAAGTTAACGCGGCAAGGAAGATTTGATAATTAAGAAAGATGCACAGTACTTGAAGAAGTACTTTATATTGTACGGTACATTGCACCTGTTCGAATACTCCTAATCGAGCCAACAATGTGCATGAGTACCTGTTATACGAACAATGGACTCGATATGCATCATAATCAACATCTTCAAACTTACACTGGGTAGAGCATGTACTGTAATACGCAATAACACGTGTTCTATTGCCATAGAAAAATGACTCGTCTTTTAGTTTTTACTAGCTGAGTGCTTGTTATTTATAATTCACGTTGTCATTGACCATGTTTGGCAAACTTTGGAAATTGTGCAATCGATTGTAATTAAATCACTGACTTATAGACTTATTTTGTATGTTGAAAAATTTACTGTAACCCATACTCTAGTTTCAATTTTGTATATACAGTAGCCATGGTCCAAAATAAATCTTATTTAGTGTTGTACTATTTTTGTTGATTATCATTGTCAAACGTTATACATCGTTGCATTAGTTTACTAATGAAGTAAAACTTTCTATAGATGTCTAGTGCCAGAAAGTCGTATCTCTGCAAGCCTAGATTTAGGCAAATCTTTGCGTACAACATAGACGGATGGAGGAGTGCGACCCCCCTCCCCCAAGAAAACCTGTGCGCTCCCCAAAAAGTTTTCCCGCCCCAAAAAAGGTTTTGTTAGATTAGTTATAAGCGCACGCATCAAAAGGTTTGATTGGCATGCAACATGTACGCACTGCGTACCTATTTTTTGGATTGCTATGCATGTTATTATTCTCGTACCAACACAAAAAGTGACCCACCGCATGTTCTGATTAATCTGTACCATCCCACCAAACTGGTACTAAGATGTTAGAATCATCAGCATATTTGAAAAGAGCACTCTCATGATCAATGTCAATCTCCAGATCGTTTATAAAAATCATGTTGAAAAGATACGGGCCGCTAACGCTTCCTTGCGTTGTTCCTTTATTGACGTAGTTCCAATCCCCATAGTAAATCTCTATAAACGACTCTCTGTTGTCTGTCTTTAAGAAAGTTTAGGTACCAATTTATAGTATATGGGTTTAGGGTGTGCTATACTTTATGTTAGATTTATATATTGAAACACTGAACTGTACATATAACTGGACAGTAGATTATCACGTGACTTTTGATGTTGTTCAAGATGGCGTGGGATTGTAATAAGTAAACAGTTTATATTCGCTTTATATTTGGAATACTGACTAAAGTTTGTACATATTTATAATTATATTAAATGGTTATTGTTATACACATCTTCGAATCCTGATCTAGGATATTCAATATGAAACATGGTCCTTCTTTGAGCCGGATTGAAACGGATTGAAATTTGATATTATGAGAACACTTCAAGAAATACGAGCCAATTTACGAGTTATTTGAGAGAATTTACGAGTCCTTCGGGAGAATCTACGAGTCCTTTGGGAGAATCTACGAACATATGAGATAATTAACGAGCTTCGAAAGAATTTACGAACGATTGAGTGAAATATTTACGAGAATTTGAGCGATATACGAGTCATATAAAGCGAACATCGAGACATTGGCAAATCTACGAGTATCTGAGTAAGTCTATACGATTATTTGAGCGAATTTACGAGATTTATTACACCTACAAGTATTTGGAATCATTATATACGAGCTTTAAAGAGAAATAAACGAGAAATTGCGCCTTAGAACAATATACAGTAACTGTGAACCAAAGGGATTATTATAAGGTATTTATATACATTTTGAGAAGTTAGATAAAGAGTATACACGTATTCGAGAGTGTAACATTGTTATTATGAGTGAAGAAGCAACAAAGAAACGTAAGATTCGGGGTGGACATAGAACGTCAACTAAGAGAACAATAAATGCTTCATCAACAATTCTTGACGATTTTGATCCTTCAAATAAACAACTTACCGAGAAGTTATTACAACAAAAGATTACATTAAAGGAAAAACTAGACATTCTGCAAAATTTAGACAATGATATACTAGCTATTACTGAGGAGAAAGATATTGAAAAGGAGATTGAAGAAAGTGATCTTTTAAGAGAGAGAATACATGCTACAATTGTCGGAATTGATTCTGTAGTGAGCCCTATGAGCCTACATCCATCACCAAGTCCAGAAGGAACTCAAGAAGAAGGGAATTCTCATAATTCTAGTATTATAAGTCATTCGTCGGCCAAGATAAAGCTACCAAAATTGAGTTTAAAGAAGTTTAAGGGAGATATTAAGGAGTGGACTCCATTTTGGGACAGTTATACTTCAGCTATTCATGACAATCCTGACCTAAGTGATATTGATAAATTTAACTATTTGAACTCCCTACTTGAATCAAAGGCAGAAGAAGCAATTGCTGGGTTAAAGATTACATCAGCAAACTATCAGGAAGCAGTTGACGTGTTAAACCAGAGATTTGGCGACAAGCAACAGATTATTAATTCACATATGGACAGCCTTCTTCAACTACCTGCAGTAACAAGCCTTCATGATGTTCAAAGTATTAGACAGCTTTACAACAAGGTTGAATCGCATATCAGAGGTCTCAAGTCTTTGGGAGTAGAGACTGCGACATATGGTAATCTAATGATCTCAATATTGATGCAACGGCTGCCACCGGGTTTACGTATTATTGTAACAAAGAAGATGCAAGAGGATGAATGGTCTTTGGATAAACTTATGACAATCTTTCGACAGGAATTAGAGGCTAGAGAAAGAGCAAATCTGCAGTGTTTACCTTCATCAAAGTCCAGTTATCAACGAAATAAACCGGGAACAGCTGCTACTCTTTTCACGGGACTGCATGACACTACCTGTTCTTATTGTCAAGGAAAACACTTATCTGCAAACTGTAAGATAGTGACCAATGTGGCTGCAAGGAGAGATATTCTGAAACGAAGTGGACGGTGTTTTGTATGTTTAAGGAAAAACCATATTAGTAGGGATTGCCAATCAAACATCAAATGTTTTAAATGTGGTAGACGACATCATGGAAGTCTGTGCATGGGCGGCCAACCCCGACAACAACACCCTAATTCTGACCCACCAACCAACCAGCAAGAACCTCGGCATCCACGTCAGCCCACAACAGAGACTGAGAAAAGCGACGAAACCGGAATTGGTGGCAAGAACTTACCAGCACAACCGAACAGAGAAAGAGAACAACAACAGCAACAAGCTACCACAAGTCAAGCCATGTATGTTGGCACAAGAACATCCATCTTGTTGCAGACAGCGAAGGTCAACATATACAAGCCCGGAATGCAGGAAAACAGAGTAAATGCTCGACTTATACTGGATAGTGGGAGCCAACGTTCTTTCGTGACAACCAGAGTGAAGAATCAATTAAACCTTGATGCAGAAGGGACAGAAAACCTCATGATTAAGACATTCGGAGGCGAAGCAGAGGAACTACAAACATGTGAATTTCTGCACTTCAACATTGAGACAGAATCTACTTATCCCGATCTTTCACTTACAGCATTTGTAGTACCCACAATTTGTCAACCCCTCAGACACCAAACAACCCAAACGGCACAAGAAATTTACCATCATCTCGAAGGTCTTAATCTTGCAGATCTTAATACTGGCGAAGAAGAGTTAGAAGTTGATATTTTGGTGGGATCTGATCAATATTGGAATTTAATAACTGGAGCAGTTAGACGGGGAGATTCTGGACCCAACGCAATGAGAACAAAGGTCGGCTGGGTTCTATCTGGTCCTGTAACAGATCCTGTGAGTGAGAAAACCAGTGTTAACTTGGTGAACACGCATGTTCTGAAGTTTGCAACACAACCATTGACCCCTGATGCAACAGATATGACACAAGAATTACGAAGATTCTGGGAACTAGAATCATTAGGTGTTTTCCCCAATGACGAGTCAGTCTATGAGAAATTCACACAATCAATCAAGCTGAAAGATAAACGGTATGAAGTGGAATTGCCATGGAAGGAATCCCATCCTGTTCTTCCTGACAACCACCAACTGAGCGAAAAACGGTTGAAGCATCTACTAACACGATTGAGAAAGGATCCAGAGATACTGCAAGAGTATGACAATGTCATAAAGGAGCAACTAAAGGAAGGAATTGTGGAAGTGGTCGATGAGCAACACCCTGGAGAAATTGGTAAGGTCCATTACCTTCCGCACCACGCAGTAATACGAAGAGACAAATCCACAACGAAGATGAGAATTGTATATGATGCCTCGGCAAAGGACAATGGCCCATCTTTGAACGACTGTCTATATACAGGTCCTGCATTGGCACAGAACATACTTGATATTCTTCTTCGGTTCCGTTGTCACAAAGTCGCTCTTGTTGGGGACATTGAGAAGGCCTTTCTTATGCTGCAGATCCAAGAATCCGATCGAGATGTCCTACGTTTTTTATGGGTGGACGACATTAAAAATCCCAACCCAAAGATTACAACGCTACGGTTTACAAGAGTGGTATTTGGAGTGTCCTCAAGTCCTTTCCTCTTGAACGCAACAGTTAAGCACCATATGGAACAGTATCGAAACATTGACCCAGAATTTGTTGAAAAATTCCTTGAATCCATTTACGTTGACGACTTAAACGCAGGTGATGAAAACGATGATGAAGCGTTCCTGCTTTACAAGAAATCGAAGCTTCGACTCGCAGAAGGAGGATTTAACTTGAGAAAGTTCTTTTCGAACTCACCTACATTGATGAACCAAATAAATGAGAATGAAGTCCAATTGCTTGCAGACTGCAATGATGAACAAGATACCCTCCAAACCAGTGAAAGTATTAGTCAAGGTGAATCGAGATCAAGCCAAACCATTGAGAATGGAACATGACCAGTCATACACAAGGGAGACAACTGGTAACTTGTCTGAACCAGTCGAGAAATGCGAACAAAAGATTTTAGGAGTTAAATGGAACTATCAAGAGGACTGTTTTGTGTTTGATTTGGGACCAATTGCTCAGGCAGCAAAGGAATGCGAACCAACGAAGAGGAATATCATCAGTATCGCATCGAAATTCTACGATCCTCTTGGATTTATCTCACCCATCATTGTGCAAATGAAGCTATTATTTCAGTCATTGTGTGACAGTGGAATTGAATGGGATGCACCCATAACCGAGGAACTGAAATCGAAATGGTTAAAACTTGTTAATGATTTGCAAGAAACGAAACCAATGACACTGCCTAGATGCTATTTTGTGAACATTAAGGAGAAGGTATTAGCTCGCCAACTTCACGGGTTCTGCGATGCCTCAATTGCAGCTTATGCAGCTGTGGTGTACCTTGTAGTTACGACCACAACGCGGAGATATGCAACATTTGTCACAGCGAAGACGAGAGTAGCACCGAGCCAGAAACAAACGATTCCAAGACTAGAACTCTTATCTGCAGTTATCCTTTCACGACTTATGAAGAATACCTATGAAGCACTCAAATCTGTTCTAGAACTGGATGAAAATGTTGTATGTTGGACAGATTCGTTGGTCAGCTTATATTGGATAAGAGGCGAAACGAAAGAATGGAAACAGTTTGTCCAGCTGAGAGTTAATGAAATTCGAAGCCTTATCTGTTCATCATCATGGCGACATTGCCCCGGCGTAGATAATCCAGCAGACATCCCAACTCGAAGCATTAAGTGTTCAGAACTCGGACAGTGTGAACTCTGGCGAAATGGACCCCCATGGCTGTCAGAAAAATTGCAACCTAACGACGAATTGATAGACGAGCCTTCACCTTCGGAAGAATGTTTACGAGAGCTTAAGAAGAAGCCACACCATTCACCAACTGCGCTGTTAACCGAAGCGACAGGTCAAGGTATAAAGGAATTAATGAACATTGCAACATTCTCGAATTACCGTCGGCTTCTAAGAGTTACGGTGTATGTACTAAGATTTGTTCGAAAATTGAAGGCCAACGTGAAGAGAAGAGCTGATAAATCCCAAGAAAGGTTGAAGAATTCTTGGCCGGAAGAGATAAACGAAGCTGAAACGCTCTGGCTAAAAGAAATGCAAACATCACTTCCCGAACATTTGAAGTATCAAGATTGGAGACGGCAGTTTGGAATGTTTGTCGACGAGAAGGGGATAACTAGATGCGGCGGAAGATTGGAAAATGCCAATATTCACGAGTCAGCGAAGCATCCTATCTTGCTCGATCCACGACATCAGCTAACACGTCTTATCGTAAGATATTGCCATGAAAGAGTGAAGCACTGTGCAACGAAGGCAACCTTGACTGAATTACGGTCGCGGTTTTGGATAGTTAGAGGCCGACAGTGCATACGAAGCGTCATCTATCAATGCGTCGTCTGCCGAAAACAAGAAGGAGAACCCTACCGTGCGCCCCCACCTCCTCCATTGCCAGAATGTCGCGTGAAAGAGGACTTTCCGTTCGCTAACACTGGCGTAGATTTCGCTGGACCGTTATATGTAAAGAATCCTGATTCGAAGGTATGGATCTCATTGTACACGTGTTGTGTGACTCGAGCGGTACACCTCGACCTGGTGCCTGATATGTCAACCGAAGCCTTTCTAAGAAATTTTCAGAGATTTTGCGCTAGAAGAGGAGTACCATCGCTGGTTATATCAGACAATGCAAAAACCTTCAAATCGGCTTCGCGAAAGCTTACGTCTCTATTTGAATGCCCAAGAATAATTAACCATTTCACCTCATCAAAGATCAAGTGGTCATTTATCCTCGAAAAGGCCCCTTGGTGGGGTGGATTCTACGAAAGAATGATCAAATCAGTGAAAAGATGTCTACGTAAAACACTAGGGAACGCGCGACTTACGTATGAAGAACTCCTTACGGAACTTGTCGAGATTGAAACCATTCTGAATTCGAGACCACTAACATATACATCAACAGAAGATTGCGAAGAACCCGTTACACCATCACATCTCATGCATGGTCGAAGACTTCTTTCCTTGCCAACGCAAGACGAAGTGGAAGACAAAGATTGGGAACCAACGTCAACGGATATTGCAAAACGTGAAAGGCACTTGGCTTCTCTACTAGATCATTTCTGGAGAAGATGGAAAACCGAGTATTTATTGGAATTGAGAGAAGCGCATAGAGACAGAAAATCGGTACAATCGAATAAAGAATTGATAAAGATAAATGATATCGTGATCGTGCATGACGAAAACCGTTCTCGAAGTCTTTGGCGACTTGGCAGAGTGATGCACTTAGTTCGTGGTAATGATGGTAAGGTTCGTGGAGCTAAAGTGAAAGTCGCTGAGAGAGACAAGAAACCAACAACGCTTCGACGTCCTATACAAAAGCTGTACCCAATTGAAATCGGTAATCAGGACGTAACCCAACAGAAAGTAGACATGGACTCAACGACAATCCAACCACAGAAGAAGAGTCTATAACTCAGAGACCTCGACGCGCAGCAGCAGTCAAGGCCACAGAGAAACGAAGAGAATTGATACGAAACGAACAGTTATAAACAGAAATTAGTCGATCACCACTTGGGTGATCAACGGGGGGAGTGTGCTATACTTTATGTTAGATTTATATATTGAAACACTGAACTGCACATATAACTGGACAGTAGATTATCACGTGACTTTTGATGTTGTTCAAGATGGCGTGGGATTGTAATAAGTGAACAGTTTATATTCGCTTTATATTTGGAATACTGACTAAAGTTTGTACATATTTATAATTATATTAAATGGTTATTGTTATACACATCTTCGAATCCTGATCTAGGATATTCAATATGAAACACGGCGCGCCATTGCAATGACACCATATTTCACAAAATATCGTTGAAGAACACAATTTCGAAGATAAAATACACTGCACTGTTTCCAAACTTGATGAAACCTTCTTTGAAATCTTCTTCAGCCGTTTATGATTATGTAAAACTACAACAACTGGATGATATTTGCCAGATTCGGCGATAAAAAGGAAACAAGACGGCAAAATACGGCTAAAAATCGTGTTTTCGTGGGGGGTAAGTGAAATAAAATGTATTATATTTAATGAAAATAATGACAATCCTTATGAAATCCACAATAATTATATTAAATTGAGCATAGTTTTTCACCCAAGATATTTTTTTTTAGGAAATAAGAAAATTTAATTTCTGCCAGGCTTATTAGTTATTTTGTGCATAATTAGCAATTTACCTGGGGTGGTGCATGGCCATTTTCTCGTAAAATATTATACCTAGACAAATATTTCCTTCCAATGATCACCCCCAAAACCAACCCTTCTGAACAATATAAGCACTTCAGAAAGGCTATTGCTTATTACTAAGTTAGAGCTATGTCGACACTGCCGTTTCAGGGCGGGGTCATTTTCAGGACTTTCGTCCCGGATTCAGGTTTAGCCACATATGTCATGTTGACCGCCATGGTCATTTTACTCTAAAACAGTTGAGATTACATGTCCTAAATGAAACGCATACAAACTCATATCAACAGGTCCTAGACTAATTTTAAAACACAAATACAAATGTCGAAAATACAAAAGTCCTCGTTCTTACTAATTTGCCGATAAATTTCATGGGACGATCATAGATCACTGGAGGCAAAATGCCATTCCTATGGCAATCTGACTGGTCTAGAAAATAAACGGCAAAATCGCGTGAACTTTTAATGATCCAGGGGGAGCAAGTAAACACGAAATTACCAAAACAGAAGAGCCAAAAGTTTGAAAATAGACGAAAAAAGCGTCAAAATATAAATATACTTTAGAAAATTGCCAGTTTCGCAATTTTGATATTTTTCGAACTTTTGGTGCTTCTGTTTTGGTAATTTCGTGTTTCACTTGCTCCCCCCTTAGAAGATTATTAAATGAAGATAGATTTTATAAAATAATATATATACCAATTATAATACAATAATGTAAAAACATTACGGTTTTATGTATTACATGTCATAACATGTCATAACATATGTTATGTCATTGCAAATTTTGGGCCATCATTAGGCAATTCCAGCTTTTAGTTTATGCGTGCAGGGAACGATGGAAAGTAAGCTATCACGTTGCTGATTATGCTGAAAAAATAAAAATGGTGGCCGTGTAAACACGGAGTGATAGCTTATACTTGTAAATATTGAAATATTTCGGTTGTTTCGGTAGTTTTTATTGAAATTTTTCAGTATAATCAGCATAATGATACCTTAATTCCCTTCATTCCCTGCAGGCATAAACTAAAAGCGGGAATTGCCTACTTCATGGACAAGAACTTCTAGGAGATTTCGCTTAATTTAAATCTGGCTTAAATCTCCATATCCGAAAATACTCCCTATATTGCTATAGTATAGTTCACTGTGAAGAAACGTTTGATGCGTTTAGTGAGAAACGTGCGCAACTTTGATTGATTGCCGAAACCAGGTAAATATGATGATATCAGTAATGGACAGGTTATATTATTATTATATGCTGATTATATTATATAAAATGGTGGAGAGCATTATTTGACAATTGTTGAATGGCGTTGTGGTTCGCTTGAACGGAATGTATTGTTATACAGTAGTCGACTATGGAAGAACTATGGAAGTTAAAGTTTTTTACTTTATTCCAATCTAAAAACTTTTCGAAGATGTTGTTTAATTTAAAAAGCGTCAAACTGTTATTTTCAAGAATAAATAGTTACTTTATGCGCATGTTTGTATCGAAACTTATATCGCAAGCTTTATTGTCTCCTTGCCTTTTCACTATTTTTTCACGTTTCATGATTATTATGAACGCATGTCAATCTTTTAAGAATTGAATATTTCATGCACATAAACTAATTGAAGTCTTGAAGTGCGAGTATAATGTGCTGACGGAGAAATGGACCACGCAGTTCCGGTCGAACTGAAACAGAGTAACTGTTGGAACAATGACCTGAAACAATGACCTACCGATATAAGAACCTAACTAATTCGTAATTAATTCATCGCCTTCATCTCAGATGAATATACTAAAGGCAAGCTACACTAGAAGCATTATATCTGTTATGTCATACTGGTCTGCCGTTCACAAATTGACAACAATTTAAGGTCACATTATATGATGAAAACACTGATTTCATCATTTTTTACATTTTTATTGATTTACATTCAGGCTGGAGATCTCTTGATCGCCGCAAAGTTTTTTCAAAAATGTTAAAATACGTCCGAAATATAACAAAAAATTTATAACCACTGATTCTTTTGCCGCGATAGTTGGAATTGTAACTGACAATATGTGTATATATGTGATACTCGATACCCGATGTGTGACCTTCAACCTCGCTTGTGTCTTCCTGGTGCACGACACTGAATCGTTTGGCCGATTTAGATCGCTCTGTATAGCTATCCCCTTTTCTACATTTGCGTTTCGCCGGCTTATTAGCAAGTTTTTTTTTGTGTGGTTTCTCGCATGTACAACCGTACGGGTACTACATGCGTAATGAGTGAATGACACCGAAAAACCCTTGACAAAGCACACTTTCCACTTCACCAGTAAAATGTTTGTAAATGTCAATATATATAAATATATATATCCCGTTCTTCATTATTTGTTAAAAACCTATTTTTCTCTTTCAAATGTAATACAACTCCAGCTTACTATTTTACAGTTATGTATTGTACATTAATTATAATATATTTCCTGACTTTAAAAAACAACATTCGAACTGCATGCTAGATTATGAAATTAGGGACCGGTCATTATTTATGGCGGGGGGTGGCACCGAAGAGAAATGTTTTTCGTAGCAAAAATTTTGCTGACCCAACCATTAAAAAGTAAACAAAATTGATTACCCAACCTCAAATATCAATTAAAAAATAAATACCCACCCCTGGCCAAAACATTTACAAAAGGTACTATTCAGTTGTCACATATGTCCTTTACCACTTCTGTGACATAAGTTTGATAATGGATTGTGAAATTTTCTGCAGTCTGAAGTTTCATGTTGTCTGCACATGTAGCTACTTTCTTTGGAGATCCCATCGGAAATTGATCAAGATAATGACTCTGATTGATATATACTTTTCGTTGTTTCTTTACACATTTAGTAAATCTTAGTATAACAGCAAGTTCATCAATTGCTGCTATTTTGCTAGCAAATCCATGTATAATAAACCCGGGTGTTTTGCAATCAAAAGTGATGCAACCTGGATAGTGGAATAAGTTGATTACTGTAGGCACAATTTTTGGCCACTTAATAGTCAAAGGTCTAGACTTGCTACAAGTCTGGAAAGGACTTTGGAAAGTCTATCAAAGGTCATGCATAAATAAGAACAGTCTTTAATATTACCGCCTTACGGAGACTTTATATTAATTGTGCTACTCTAGGATCTAGAAGGTCCTAGAAGAACCATAGGTCCCATACTCGACTAGCAACATAATCAAGTTAGTTATGTTAATTCATTATATATAGGATCAATGTTAAAGGCAAGGTGGGCTATAAGCTATAATCATTTGTATGGCTTATAGAAGGCTAATTGCCGTGAATAAATTGAATAATGAACGTAGCACAATATTAAATAGTTGCATGATGACGTCAAAGAAACTAGTCAGACTACATTTGCAAGTTTTGCAACTCTCATCGCTCAAATTCCCCATACATGAATACAAAATAAACAGTAAACAACGATTACCTTTTACATACCATATATAAAACGGAGTTTTCATCCTTTCTAGAAACTCACTTCCTGAACTTTTGAGCGCAAATGTAATGTATTAAAAATGTATATCATATTCACAGCGGTTAATACCATTAATATATCGCGGGCGCAATACAAAACAAAACACGAGAATTTTAAAATGATTTGATTTTTAAATTTAACTCAACACAAACTGGTAAGTTCATGACATGTATAATTTATTTTTTTGTTGTTATATTGCAATTCTGTACCCTACTCCTTTGAAAATTGTTTGCAATTGCATATGATGTGAACATGTGGTCATGTATTATAGTTGTGTCATGGATTTAATAATACCCCAATGGCTTCGAAATAGACAATGGATGGAAAACGTCATGAATATTGAACTTATTTACCCTTTAAACACTTGATCGTCATGCGCATACAGTGTGTTGTTTGTTTCCAGAACCCCCTCAAGCAGACTTCAACTTTTTTTGTTAAATTGTATATTTTGCTTCATACACTGCATGTGTGTGTGTTTGTGGGAACACTATGTTTGGATGCTTGGCGTAGGTTAATGGTAATTTCATTGGAGTCATCAGGGATATAGTTGTATATTCCTGAAATTACCTCTAAACACCTAAAACAGCATTCCCTAAAATTTTAATTGTTCTCTTACATTGCCCTATATCGCTCAAACTCGCATTGCTTAAATTGCAGATTTTGCTTAAATCACCTAAATTTGCTTAAACTTGCATTATCTCGTTATCGCCCCAGAGTAGGGCCTACTGTTGCCATTGCTTTTTAGTCCCCAATACTTCAGTGAGTCATGCTTTGGAAATGACAATAATTTTTTATTACCCAACCCTTGAGTTGTTTTGTTTTTCATTTACCCAACCTTTTACTTACTCAAAATTTAGTTTACCCAACCCTTTTCTCTTCGGTGCCACCCCCCACCATAAATAATGACCGGTCCCTTAGCTAGTTATATAATTATTACCTAGGGACCTTAAACAACAGCCTTTTGGTTTCTAGAAGGTTCCTAGCCCTAATTTTGTAAATATTTAATTCTACTTCTTATTGTTATGTAATTGGGCGAAAATTAAAAAAAAAAACAAAAAAAACTTTACTAATTTTATTCTGATTACAGTTCGAGGTGACTCAGAGAGCGCAAACCCCCCCGCCAAATCTAATATCTGGAGATTGAAATATTCTCAGATTGTCCCCAGACCCCACAAAAAAGTTTAGAAACGCGCACGTTTCACATCCGATTCCTACCAAACTTTGCCATAATGTTGAACAATAGTACAGGAGCAAAACCGTGTTCGCGTTTTTTATTTAGTGCCATACTTTTCATGTTATAGGCATTTGTTCTGCCATTCTCCCTAAATTTAGATGAGTCAACTTGTTTGCTTTACATCCGAAAGCGAATACAATACCTGTCAAAAAACGCGAAAACAGCTTTTTTCTTTGATCATTTGAGATGGGAAATATTATGCAAAATTTGAAGGGGAAAACTTGAAAATTGAGCGCGCGGTGAGCATTTTGGTGAAATGGGTTTTTCCATCACGTGGAGTAACCTTAATAAGATTAATTGCTGCCTCGTAGAGGCAGCATACTAATTTTGTCGGTCCCAGGCTTTCCGCGAGTTATGTGGAGGAGACAGGGAGAAAAAATCGAGATTAGAACAATGGATTGATGACGTTTTGTGACGTATGATTCGTTTCAGTGCATAACTTCCGGTTTCTACCTGAATCAGTCTCGTGGTCAGACTCGTCCCCAGTCGCTTTAAGAGCGGGCGCGCGGCCAGAAGTGGGCGCGTAGAGGCTCACGGCAAGGGCGAAAGAAGAAAATATATATATATATATGGATATATACCTATTCGTCCCTATAAAATTGAAATTCAAATAACGACTGGGGACGAGTCTGTCTCGTGGTGTGGTTGGCAAGTTTAATACAACAACATTTTTTCAAAAAATATCGAATACTCTTTCCGTTTTGGGTTGTTGTTTCAAAGTAAGTTATCCTGAAATGTTATATGTTTATATTTATCTTGAATTGCTGTAGGTTTTACAGTAATGTACATCGACTGTATTTACATACACAACATTTCTGTCTACAGTATTAAATATGAAACAGTAAATATATACATCGACTGTACTTTATACATTTACAACATTTCTATCCCTTCTAGGTGTATATTTTGGTGTGTGTTCGCGGGGATCTTTTGGTCAAATCAAGTCAAAGGGGACCGTTCATTTTATATGTTTCAAAAGCAATGAAGTGTGAGCTCGCTGTACCTGTATTACCAAACTTGCTAGCGAAGTGTGATCTCGCTATAATATTTATACTAGCGAAGTGTGAACTCGCTATGTTTTTATATTTTATACTAGCGAAGTGTGATCTCGCTAGCTGGGCAATCGTTGGCAATAATAAAGTTGTTTCATGTTGTCAAAAGATCAAGTCATCAAGGTATTGTATATCAAAAGTTACAAATATATAGGTTGTGTGTCAATAAGAAAATTGCCAATAAAAACAGTTATATATCACAGTAAAATGATCATCAGAGACAGAATAAAATTCACTCAGATAGCTGGTGACAATGTTTATTTACCATTGTTACTGAGATTAGCCAACGATGTTGAAGAAAACCCTGGGCCTACTGTATATGATGTAGTTGACCCAAGCAAAACTATTTGTGCTGATTTTAGCCAAGACAATGGTAGATTATTCAGACATAATGCTACCAAGCAATGTGTTGCCATGTCATTGACATCAATAGTACACAGCAAAGTCAAACTGATGTGAATGAATGGGATTCGTTATTCTTGAATTTAATTTTATGTTCTGGAAATGACCTTTATACTTGCATAAGCAATTCTATTGGAAAAGAATTTTTACTATTATCTGAAGTACCAGAGTATGTTTTGGTATCCAGTCAAACATTTCATGTGACTTACAGTGCCTCATTTGGGGGAGATTTGTTTAGGAATGCTACCATGTTACCATACTATTCATTGGAAGATTCGCTAAATAGCTTGTTCTTTAATTCTCAATATCAATATTGTCTTTTGACAATAAATAGCAATTGTGTTAGCATTATTAAAACTTCTGAAGGGCTTTACAAAGTTTTTGATCCTCACTCAAGAGATACTTACGGTATTCCTGATCCAAATGGTAAATGTGTTTTGGTTTCAATTGATAGCATAGGAAATTTAGTAACCTACTTTCAAAATACTATACCTGTACGAAGTGTGACACCATTTGAAATAAAAGGTGTAACAGTTGAGCTAATGGCATTTGAGTCAGCAGAACAAACAGACACTTCAGGTCAAAAAGCAAATACAAATAGAGCTTCTTACAAAAGGCGACAAACAACAGAGAGTGCAAGTCATAAACAAGCTTGGTTGGAAAATGCTAGGATCTACAAAAAGAGAAAACAACCCGAGAAAGAAGTAAGAAATTTACAGAATCAGGGTGATTATCTTGAAAGGTTTGACATCACAAATGGTGGTATTCATGAACCGACAAGCTTGGGCAAAATTTAACATGCAAAAGTTTAGCAAATCCATTCATTATATTGTAGCCAAATGCACAATTTGTAAAGAAGCATGGCCTGTAAAAGCATCTTCAAAAATATCTGAAACATATGTATGCCAAAGGTGTTCTAGAGATAAGAAATCTCCAAGAAAATTTTCATTTGAAAATTCAATGATTCCATCCCCTCAACCTGTCCAGTTACAGGGTTTGACTCAAGTGGAAGAAATGTTGATTGCTCGAGCTCTCCCAATTATGAGAGTTTATATTAAGCCTGGTGGGCAGAGGGGTTACTCAGGTCATTGTGTGAATCTGCCACAAAGTATTACAGAGCTGGCAACATCATTGCCACGATATCCGAGAGCATTATCTGTAATTCTGGTTAAAGTGAAAGGTAAAAACAATACATTTAAAGATGTAAAAGTAAGAAGAGAGAAAGTACATAATGCATTATTGTGGTTGATACAAAATAATCCTCTTTATGCTGAGTTAGAAATAGATACTGATGCATTGAATTCTTTACCAGAAAATGGTGTTCCAACTGATCTCATGGCTGTTGAGACTGAAGATGATATAATTAACGATAGTGACATGATGCCTGATGAAGGCCCACTTACTGATAACCCAGATGAGGACATTGTTTATAATAACTCCACAGAATTTAGTAGTTTTCTACCAGTTGGTGAACAGCAAGTACAAGAAAAGGAAGCTGTTAGAAACCAGCTGTCAGGTAATGGAGCAATTGCATGGCCAACAGTTGGAGACCAAGCTTTAAACGAATATCAAATATCTTGCCTAGCCACAATGGCCTTTCCAACATTATTCCCAGATGCAAAAGGGGATCCAACTAATGAAAGCCTTTTGAGAGATGTTTCTTTTGCAGAGCGAATTAAACATTTAATTAAATATGGTGAGTTCATTGATTCAAAATGGGTTTATTGCTTTGCAAAGCACCCTAGATTTTCATATTGGGCGCTTAATATGATTCAGAGAAAAAGAATTTTGCAACAGAGTGGAATATTTCTCAAGCAAAATCCAGGTGAAGCACATCTCACTATTGATGAACTACGTGAAATGGCTGCAGGTAACAACTCAGCTGCATTCATGTCCAAAATATCAAGATATATTGGAAATATTTCAGGTAGTAATGCATATTGGAATAAAGTTAGGGAGGAACTGAAAGCTATAATCACGAATGTTGGGGCGCCAACCATTTTCTTTACATTTTCATCAGCTGATATGCACTGGCCTGAGTTACACTCTTTACTGGGAACTGATACAGCCAATTCTAGCAGTGATATAAGACGACAAAATGTAATAAATAATCCACACGTTGTGGACTGGTTTTTTACTCAAAGGCTAGAATGTTTTATTAAACACTGGCTTTATAATACCCTAGGTGCAAAATGGCACTGGTTTAGATATGAATACCAAGGTAGAGGTAGTATTCATTGTCATGGTACTGCTAAACTAAATAATGACCCAGGCTTGTGTCAACTTACTCAGACTGCTTTGAAAGGATTCTTGTCTCAGAAAGTCAAAGACGAGAATAGTATCCTAATTGACACAACAGAACTCGATCAGGATATTGAAGCTGGTCAAAAAGCAGCTGACACAGTATGTCAGTATGTTGATTGGTTGTTATCAACTGTTAACCCCAACCCACCAGATGAGAATATCTGGATACGACCAAATATTCACCCTTGCCAAAAATGCCATGGTGATATTACTGACGAGGAACAAAATAGTGATTATATAGATCTTTTAAATATGGTCCAGCGACACACTCGCTGTAGCACAAGTTACTGTCTAAGAAAGAAATCTAATGAGTCAGAATTAAAATGTAGGTTCCATTTTCCTTTTGATCACTGTCCACAGACTAAATTAGAGTTTGAGAAAGTTAATAGTAAGGATGACAACATGCATTATAAAGCAAGAGTTGTTACCAGACGAAATGATTCAAGGGTGAATAATCACCAACAAGTGCAGTTGCAAGGCTGGAGAGCAAATTGTGATGTACAGGTTGTAATTGATCATTATGCTTGTGTTGAATATCTCACAAAGTATGCTGCTAAGGGTGAACCAAGGTCATCTGTTCTTAAAGATGCATTT
>CACRXK020008428.1:0-20826 GCA_902702795.2 Paramuricea clavata
AGTCGAAGAAATACTTAGAGCACGCATGCGTAATAAACATAAAGAGTATTTTGTAAAATGGCTGGGCTACCCCGATAAATTTAATTCTTGGGTACCAGCAGAGAGTGTAAAATATATTAAATAAATGTATTTCAAACTCATAACTTGTGTTCATTTGTGTGTTGGTCTTCAATATGGCAACACAGTTTTATCTTACGCTTCCGAGTAATAGTTCGTTAGCCTATTTTCCAAATAATACGGTAGCGAATTTTCGAGTAAAATTGGCTGAAACCATTGTATTGGCAGGACAATGGGAAGTCGCATTGACGGAAATCCATTACCCACATACGTGGAGCACACTAATACGTGGAGTGCAACAAACGTTTTTGTATAAAATTGGCAGTAGTCCTTATCAAACTGTCGTGCTTAAAGAAACACAATATTCTTCTATCGAACAACTAACAAAAGCACTCAATGCCGGCATGTCGAAAGAAACACAGACGAAAGTAAAGTTTAGTTATAATCGTAGTTCTCGCAAAGTTTTGGTTAATGTAAAACACGACACAACTGTGTGGTTTACAGGAGAATTAGCAACGGTCTTGGGATTTGATCAGGACACACTTATTGAAAAGAAAACGTCGAGTCCCTATGCTGCAGATATCAATGGTGGATTTTCCTCCATGTATATCTATACTGATATCGTTGATGCACAGTTTGTGGGCGATGTGAAAGTTCCTTTACTACGAATCGTTAATATCGAAGGGGAATATGGAAACACCGTTCACGCCAGTTTTCGTAATTTGCAATACGTACCGGTCAAAGTAAATTCTTTTGAGACCATTGAAGTGAATATAAAGAATGACCAAAACGAAAACGTCTCATTTGAGTTCGGGAAGTCAATCGCAACACTTCACTTTAGACAGAAGAGATCTCAGTCCTTTATCTAAAAAAAATGCGCGGAAGACTAGTTGTGGATGCTAAACTATTGAAAGACCATTTTTTGAGACAGCAACGTGGTGGGAATATCGCTGGGTTTCGTGGTGCACGTATGCAAAGGGGATATGGAATCGGAAGTATTTTTAAGAGCCTTGCGAGATATGCTATCCCTATAATCAAACAAGGTGCTAAAGTTGTTGGCAAAAGAGCATTGCAAGCGGCCACAGAAGTCGGTCAAGATGTACTCCAAGGAAAAAATGTAAAAGAAGCTTTTAAATCACGAGGAAAACAAGCAGCATCTGATGTTGCCAAGAAAGTAATGACCGGAAAGGGTCGCAAAAAGGGTATAAAAAGAGCAGCGCCAACTAAAACTCCCATTCGTGGTCCAACCAAGAAGCAGAAAACATCTCTCGATAACTATAGTCCAAAGTGGCATGGCTCTTGAAACAATGCATAAAGACTCCTGTATGTGTTCAAAATCTGAACTCGATTTATTTTCTATTTCACCGACTCAAGTAGTAATGGAAAAAGGATTTTGGGAAGATGTTGATTTTAATCCCACGTCAACACGGGATTAAAACAACGCCATGCATATACACATGAAAGCAAATCTGTCGCCATGGAAGGAAGACTTCATTCTGATCTATTCGCCCAAGACCGTTATATTCTTGGTGCTGTTCCAATCAAGATCAAGTTGGTGAGATCTAGAGATCCGTTTTGTTTGGTGTCATCCGCAGAAGATCCCAATTTCAAAGTGGTCATCGAGGAATGTTTGTTTCGTGTACGACGAGTTAACGTAGCCCCTAGCATTATACTGGCTCATTCCCAGTCCCTTCAACAAATCACTGCCAAATACCCAATCAACAGGATCGACTGCAAGGTTGTCTCCGTACCTCGGGGGAATATGTCTGGAAATCAACCTAATATATTTCAAGGTGGTTTACCAAATCGTATCGTGATTGGAATGGTCGACGGGGATGCCTTTAACGGTACATATACGAAGAACCCGTTCAATTTTAAAAATTACGATATCACAACCATGGGTCTCACTGTCAACGGAGAGAACTTACCTGGAAAACCACTACAGTTGAAATTTGGAGCAGACAGTAATTACATTTCCGCTTTTCAAACCCTGCACACCGGCGCACACAAGATTTTTGATAATCAGGGTAATGGTATAACGCGTGAAGAATATGCAAACGGTTATACACTGTTTATGTTTGATCTCACTCCTGACTTATGCCTTGGTGATCATGTACAGCCGATTAAGAACGGAAATGTGTCAATTGAATGTCGATTTGGAACACCGTTGGAGACAGCTATAAATATCGTGGTACTTGGTGAATTTCAAAGTCTTATCGAAATTGATGCGAACCGAAACGTACTGTGTGATTTCAACAACTGAAGATGAACTCCCTGCAGATTATGAACATTCTCAAGAATGATCCATTTACAAAAACGGTGTTTACGGACGTTTTACCGTCAGATCGTTTACCTCGCGAAATAAGAAAGAGGCCTAGAGGGTACATACTTAACACGGACGCATCGGGTATGCCCGGATCACACTGGATTGCAATGTACCTTACAGAAGATGGCAACGGGGAATTTTGGGATTCGTATGGCCAGGCTCCTGGATTTTACAATCAGAACTTTACTCAATTTTGGATAAGCATTGCGCTACATTTACATGGAACAGAAGAATTTTGCAAGCCCCTTCATCAGACGTGTGTGGACAATATACATTATTCTTTGCTTTACATCAATGTAGACGTATTCCAATGTCAACCATTGCAAATATGTTTACGGATAGCAAAGAATGGAATGATGAGCTTGTGCGTGACTTTATAGACAAGTGGTACAAACACTAGTTTTAGTTTCAAAATAGATTTATTGTAAAATATTCTCTTACAAGAAATAAATTATTTTAACCATTTATATGGACTATTGTTTATGTCTCTACGTTTCCTTCTTTTTTCCTCACGCACATGGGATACTGGTGACCGGGTGTTTTGAGGGGTGGTGGGTAGATTTTTCGGGTTACTTTTGGTTTTATTTTCGCGAACAATTCCAAGACGGTTTTCGTTTCTCACAATACCTTCGGGTACATTCAAATGCCCGAGAACTTTTGAAAACAATTCCCAGCCGTCGCGGTTGAAATTCTTCCTTTGACGTAGAGAATCATTCACCAAATCAACAATATTTGTGATAGGAACCGGTCTTCCTTTGAACACCATCTGGCCTTGTTCATTCCAACCAACAAGATCTTTCTTTGACTTGAGTTTTTTGATGAGTTGTCGAGCTCTTGACTTCATATTAGCTGGTACACTATCCATGATATCTGTTTCAATCTCGTCTGAAGGTTCCGTCTCTTCACTCGGCTGATTTCCTTGAGGTTCTGCAGCTTTATCGATGTGCGTCACGTTTACTCGGAGAGGTTTGTTCATTCGTTTATCATAAAAGGTTAAATAGCGTTGCAGATTCTGGTCGTATAACTTTGCCTTTTCATCGATTGGTATATCTTGTCGTCGAATAAAATCTTGCATGTCCGAGTCTATTTCGTTAACCTGTGTTGCCAGAGGCGCCGCGAGAGGTTTCTTTCGCTGTTCAACCATATGTTCAGGGACAAGGACTAGTCGCTTGACGTGTTCCATTATAAAAAGTTAGCCAACTGTTCCAAAACTGAAGTGAGTAAAAACGGTAGGAAATCCTCCCCTTTTTGGACCAGACGTGTTCTTCTTTTTACGATAGGATTTCTTTTGTCAGCCGCAATCTTTATATGCTTGGAATGCGGTGCAAGTTTTTTAGCTGTTTTCGGTTTCAGTTTAACCGTTTCAAACCAAACGTTTAAAAGACACTGTCTTATCGCTTCGAATAAATCGTCTTCAGCCGCTTTCAAAATAGCTTTTCTCAGTTCGGGTTTGCACTTGGCCAATACTTTCAGAAGTTCGGAGTTCCTCTTCATACAAGCAGACATGATCAAATGAATATTTTACACACGTTCCCACATTTTTATACTCTGGGTTGATAGACATAATGCGTGTCGCTTGGAAAGATCCCGGATCGAATTCGTATCTCGTCAGGACATGTAGGAGTTAAGTCGACAAATAGATAAGAATAAGGTTCTTTCGTTGCCAATTGATAAGCTTGTTGGAAAAACTTCGTTTGACTCGGGTATAGCTGTTTAGCGAGATGAGTAATTTGACTTGCATCGCGAACATTTTTCGTTAAACATAAATAACTTGCATTGAGAGATATTGTGCGATGCTCTTTGCTCTGGTGAAACAAGTTTTGCACAATGTAGATTACGCTTAGATTACCATGGTGCGATTTTTTCGTGAACAATTTAGAAATCACTCCGTCTTTCTCACCCATCATATCGTCAATAATGAACAAATTGCGCGTTTCTGGATTGATACTATCCATTATATTATCCGGCAAGCCTTGTATGAATTTTATACCAGGCACTAAATTTTGTATTTCTCCAAACGCATCTTGATATTCGGCATAGAAGTAAATAATATTTTCAGGCGTTGGATCAATCAGCACATTGGCATAGCTGAGAAGCTTTTTCACAAAGGTGGTTTTGCCTGATTTTGTACCGCCAGAAACGAGAAGCCCAAACGGGTGTCTTAACTGTATGGAGTACATGATGAAAATGAAAGCAGATACTTTTCGATCAGTCTATTTATCTTTTGCAACTCGATCAATACCGTTGCTTTATCAATAGGCATTTTCCTAGCACGAATAAGGTATGGTTGTCTCTCTTGAGTAGATAGTTTATGAACATTGGTTAAATGATTAGATAACTTTAATAAACCTTTCTTTCCGCACATGGGACAGACCTTACGCGTTCGAGGCATGTTATCAAATGAATGTTTCCGAGCATACAACTACCTAAATAGTCCCTTTGGGGACTAATTATTGTCCCCGGATGTCCCCGGCACAGATGAATGTCCCCACGGGGCCGTGATTACCAACATTGGTCCCTATTATAGCCGATTGTTCCTTTAGAAAGTCCCTCCGGGGACTAATTTTTGTCCCGGATGTCCCCGACACAGATGAATGTCCCCATGGGACCATAACTACCAGTATTAGTCCCTATTATAGCCGATTGTCCCTTTAGAAAGTCCCTCCGGGGACTAATTTTTGTTCCCGGATGTCCCCGGCACAGATGAATGTCCCCATGGGGCCATAATTACCAACATTAGTCCCTATTATACCCGACTGTTCCTTTAGAAAGTCCCTCCGGCGACTAATTTTTGTCCCCGGATGTCCCCGGTATAGAAGAATGTTCCCATGGGGACATAATTACCAACCATAGTCCCTAATATAATCGAATGTCCCTAGTCCCTCCGGTGACTAATTTTTGTCCCCGGACGTCCCCGGCACAGACAAACGTCCCCATGGGGACATAATCACCGATATTAATCCCTAATAAAGACGAATGTTCCTCTAGGGAGAAAATCCCCGCAGCTGTACCATTACACACATAACTTTAATGTTTAAAATCATTTATTAATTTAAAAACCATAAGGTAATGTATCAAAATTATTTACAATCACACGTTTATTATATACAATACGATAGTTCTTGTTCTCACTCCTCGTCTTTACACTTTTCTCTTTAGTGTCTCTATTTATTTTGTATGGTATATTTACAGTTACTTTCTCGGGACCTTCACCCCTGACCATGTCAGACATGACGTCAAAGTTGACATGTTGTTGGGTCCTGTAGTTTAAGGTGATCCCTCTAACTTTGCATACTGTTTTGTCTGTGTTTGTCTCGTAGGCATAGTTTTTAGGACCTCCAGACACAAAGGTTGTAATGTAACCTCCATCCAACTCATCCGTTAGTTGACCAAGATAGGATCCCGTCGGCGGCTCCCATTCGTCTTCCTTTGAAACGTAGATAACTGAATCTGTGTCAAAATATAAGACTCGGCGATTTAACAGATCCAGGACACCATAGAGCTTGAGGCGGGCGTGGGCTGTGGTGAACGCTGCGATGACCACATTTGTCTTTCCGTCGGCTTCCACGAATTCGTCAACGTTTTCAAAATGGACTTCAATGAGCTCGTCATTGATGAAATTCGCGTCGGTGACGTTAATCTGGTCGCTGGAGAGGAGGTCAAAATATTCAGCTGGATCCGATATGATTTTGACTTTGGTCATGTTAGGTCGTTGCGCAAACTTTCCTACAAGAAATGATAGATTTTTAACAAACACTTGTTTTTCCCAAGTACCGTTAGTGGACAATTTGCCATTGCACTTACCCCAAAAAGAGTTCAACATGAGCTTCGCCAACGCCCTCAGACCAGGATTCTTCACAATCTGTCTTGGATCCAACTGAATACCTTCTTTTGCGGCGTAATCAACGATGTACTGCCCCTTTTTCTCGTCGGTGTCACATTCCGGCGGAAAGCCACTCGCCTGCAAAAGAGAAAGAAATAATAAGAAACTAATGATGTGACAATATCACACACATATTGAAGCCTTACCTCTTGCTTGATTTTGAGGAACGTATCAATATAGTCCTTAAACAGCCCATCTGTGTGCTCGAGAAAGTGCCAAACTTCGTCGACTCTCACCAGTTTGTAGCCTTTCTCTAGTGCTTTCTCGAGCTCCAAAGTCACCCACGTCCCATGAAGGGCTCGCTCGGCGTCGCTGTGATGGCAGGGCTCTTGCTGAAGGTTGTCGGCACAAGTACGACACAACGGGAACATCAATTTACCCTGAGTACGGTAAGGGAGGACGGGGTGGTATAGGGCACGAGGAGGAAGCACAGAACATTTCACCAAACCAAAGTAGTCACTGATAGGTTGAAAGTTCTCAGTAATAATCTTGGGATGGCCAATCGGATACTCGCCGTATTTGTTACACCTAAAAATGTTTAAGAAGGTTAACGGCAAACACGTTTCAGTTAAAGGACTTCAACAAGATACATACCATGGGTAGAGGCTGCAGAAATCCACATAGCGGATCTTCTCTTCTGGCTGGACGTCGTAATATAGGCGTGTTGCGTTAGTCCTTCCACCAAAGAATGCATGACGAGGTTCAAGAGGTTCAGAAATCTCGAAATTGTCGAAGAAGTCCTTCATCTCGGGTTCAGTGGCAAGTTGACGCTCAATATCACACGTCCAAATCTCTACGACATTGTATCCGTTATCCTTTAGGAACTGGATTTTCTCGAGGGTTCGCTGCTTAAGATCTTGCATGGTCATATGGTTGATCGGATTCACGGTATCTCTAGCATAACATCTTTCGCATCCATGCCACAGGCATCCTTGAATTTCCCAAACAGTGTTTGTTTCAACGTTGAAACCATCGACAAGATACTTGCCAATGCGCTGCTCTCCGTGGTTCCGGGCGTGGCGAATGACGGTGTTATCACGTTGAGCGACCCAGGCCAGCATCTTCAAGGCGATGACGGACTGTTTGTTTTCAGGCTTGTACCCGCAAGGAGGAATGACGGCGATGGTGTTCTCCTGGAGGAACGTTTTACGGAAGACGAGATTACACGCAGAAGCAATGGTGAGACAAGAGGCAAAAGGGTCAACATCTGTGATTTGGCTGAAAAGTTCGCGGAACTCGAGACAGCAGCGACGCAAAATGTCCACATCGGATTGACAATATCGAAGAATTTCGGCTTGAAAGTCGAACTCGTACTGACGCCGGACTTGCTCGTTGTACCATGAATAAAACTTTTCTCGGTCATCGCTGCTCATGCCATCAGGATCGTAGAACTTCGAGTCTGGAAGAGGTCCCACGTAGTCTTGGTTCTCAGCACGGTTAAAGAAATGAGGGAAGTAACCTTTCTGAAGCTCTGTGAGACCAAACGTTTTCGGGAAGGCGGCGAGTTTCATTGGGATGAAACAGAGAGAATCAATAAACTTGATGTTCATTTCGGGGACAGTGAGGGAAAGGATTTTTGCGCCACGGGTAATGATTTCTGGAGTGATACCATTCTTGTAAAGGTATTGTAGAATAAAGTACCCGTCGTAAGCCTGAAAGTTATGTGCGACAAACGTCGTATTCGCGTTTTCCTGCTGAAACATCCACTCGCAAAACTCGTCTTTCGTGTTTGGCCCAGAAAAGACTTTCTCGTCACCGCTTTCGTTCTGGACTACGCAGAGATTGGGGACGTGTTTACCATCGTCTTGCGTGCATTCGAAGTCAAAGAACATTAAGTTTTTGGTGTCTTCTACGTCGTTTTCCACGGCCACATCATCATCGAGCAAATCGTTTCGTTCTTCAGTGGATCGTGTTTTCTTCGCCTTTACAGGTTAAAGATAACATTGGTGGTTTTCAGGCTTGACGTACTTTTGACAGGTGGAACATCTGACTTTGCCACAATGATGATCGCGAAGACTGGCACGAGTAACCACACGTTTGCATTTCTTGCATTTCACTAAAGCACAACACAGGGATTTGGCAGGACCAGCGTCATCTTTATGGCGGTTGAAGCATTCGTCACTTTTAAAGAACCGGTTACAGTCTTTGCAAAATTTCCATTCAACGATGGGACAGTTCTGGGTATTACACAGTTTGCACAGATCGCCACATGGATGGTCAGTAATCTTGTCGTATCCCTTCTTGCATTTATGGCAATACTTTTTACAGGCGAGGAAGGCAGGCATACTGGTGATGACATCGTAATGATTGTCATGATGGTACAGGTATAAACATTTGTCTGCTTCAGGGCCAGAATAAATCATAGCGTTCAAATGTTCTTTAGAGATCACGTTCAGTTGATAACCAGGGAGAGCTGCTTGGAACTGTTTGATTTCTGGGATGCCACAGGAACCAAGAGAAACACCAGCAGACTCGTGGAGTTCTCGAGCTAGGCGAGTTTGCATGGCCCTTTGATGGTTAACAATACTTCTGTATTGGGGGTCGTTATCCAATTTCGCTTTGGCCACCACGATCGCGCGGGCACAACAGAGATCATCTTTGTTTTTTATTTGAACGATACAGTCCTTTTTTCTGAGAAAACTTTCGAGGTTCACAATATCACGCTTACGCCCCGTACCACCCTGAGGCATTTCTACATGGACCACGTTGACGCTGACAGAGTCATCCAAAGTAAATTGATCATTGGACTGTACGACACGTTCAACAGCTGCCAGGAAACGTTCTGGGGTTAGACGATCGCGTTGCAGGAAAGGCAAGGAAATGGATTTGTCCAGCTGATCCGAGTTGAGGATCAGGCGAACTTGATCGTGAGGTGACATGTCACTCGTGAGTCGGTCAAATAAATGTTGAAATGCGCGGTTCAACGTCGACATGACGTTCGACACCCCGTGCACGTCCAACGGATTGAATTGAACAGTATAGTCTGTACCTAAAAACCGTAATACACTATTGTACTAAGTAATAGCAATCAGAAAGACTATGGTTGTTAACAAGTAACCTTAAACACCCAACATTTCATGAGGTGTTTTTACACTATAAGCCTTGGTCTAATGGCCAAGGAAAATGTGGCGAGTTTACACCATTGCGTTATTTTTATAGCAGTAATCATTATATAGATTACTGTAACATGATTACTCTGTAATATGGAATAATTTGGATACCTAAAAAACGGGAGGTTGTACAAACAACACTAATAGAGAGCTCAAGATCTATGACGCGCCAGCTCAACGACGCGGTCTGAATTTCAGTTCAAGAATGAGCCCTAAGCAATTGCATTACTGTAATAAATGTTTGAAGATTTTTCAAATAACCTTAAAAAACTGCCAAGTTCGACTAAAGCGATGCAGTGTTTGCTGTAATTTCGACTTTAAGACGGCTTTAGGGTCGCAATAAGCGTTCACCTTGCGTGAAAGTCGTGCTAATGCTTAGTTTAACGTTTTTTAGCACGACAAAGCCTTTGAAAATACCCCTGAGACCACGAATTATTGATAGTTTTTGTCTTGCACAATAATTTTTTTTTCTTTCACAAGCGCGTCGTGGGTCTTAAGTTCGCTATTTACCGGATTGTGCCACTCGAAACATTTAGCTACAATTCTAATCATAAGCCCTGTAAATACTAAGGCCTCATTTGAGAGTTATGACCATTTATAAAAAGCTAACTTGTTGGACATCCTTCGTACAGCCAACTACAGATGTACATATAAGCAATAAACACAACTCTTATAAGCTCCGGTTTACACTATACAGGATTCGCTGGTCACTACATCTTCTTTTGCCGTTACGGAGCAATGGCTAGTAGCAAATGCTTATTAGTTTGACAGAATTGGCATGTTTATTTGGGGCTCTGAGATTAAGCCTTTCGATACCTACAAAATGTGACCCACTCCGATAGCAATCCGGTATAGTGTAAATGGAGCCTAATAAAATCGAAACCTCACTCACGTAACCGATGTTACGCTTAAAAATATAAAAACAGTTTAATGTGTACCTGTCGTCCTGAATTTCCTCACGTTGACTTGCTTAGCTGATTTAATAGTGAAATACTCCTCTGGTCTTTGGCGTTTTGAGGGGGCGTGATCACTGGCGTGCCTTCGCTTGCTCCCTTCACCTATTTGGTTTTCTGGCGGTTCAGGCATCTGTTCGAGTTCGCATAAACCATCATCATTGGCCCAGTCTTCGTTGAACAGGCGACGTTGATCCTTGGTCCAGTTTGCCATCATATCAGGGTCAACTCCAACCGGATTCTCCCGTTCAATATCTTCGGCCATCGCGTTCGTCCAAAATATAATGCGTTGTTGAAGAACAGCTTCCTTCTGCTCATCAGTAAGCACAAACGACTCTTGGAGAAAGTCGAGTTCACTTTCAGCTTCACAAGCTTTGATAAGATCCAACATATTAATCTAGAAATATCATAAACATATTAATCTAAAAATACATATTCTAAAACTTAATCCAGCCTATGACTCTGAAACTATCGTAAACATATATTCAAAACGCTATGTTTCCTTACCGAATGAGCCATTTTAAAAAACAATCCAACGCAATCCAAAAGCAGAGAACACTTCAGAACCAGACAACACTTGAGAAAACCAGAGACCACTCGCCAAAATGCAACAGTGAGAAATGAAACGTGTGTTTGAAACACGATATTTATAATCTCTGATAATTTGTTTGGTCGCGCTACTGTGTTGTGCCGCTAATTGATCTCATTACTGTATTGTAATGCTAATTGATCACAGTTGGCCCAGACCTGCCCGCGTTAATTGGTCGCGCTACCTGTCACAGTTGGCCCAGACTTGCCCGCGTTAATTGGTCGCGCTACCTGGCCAAGGGTTAGGGTTAGGGCCAGCAAAGTTACGTCACATATTTTGCATACTAATTACTTCCGTTGCCAGATGGGGGGGGGTTTACTACTGATGCTGCCAACCATTACACGCCAATGTGAAAATATGAGGTGTCGGAATGTGGCATGCAACCAATCTTATTCCAATACTGTTAAATCGACAAAAAAGACCATTATTAATAAAACAAAATCTTTGTTTCATGCAACCGGAACGTCACAAGCTTAATTAAAGAAGCTGCTTGGCTAGTAATTATTTCATAGAATAAAATGTCTAACGTAAAGTGGACGTATTTGTTGAGTTACATCACAAGTACCTCATGAAACTTCTCCAGATTGTTCAATCTGGGATCAGTTGCATTTAGTTTATAATTCTTAACTATGCCATTTAAGCATTTGAGTACAACAGGGCATCCATTATTGACTTGAAATGAATGAAAAGAACTTATAGATTTTAAGCTCGAAAATCCGTCATCAATTTTTTACGTTTTGTTGCATCTTATACTTTTCTCTTTTTTTTTAACCCTCTTACATATACAATGCAAGTCTTGTCTCTAAAACGTTTATCTATTCTTATTACATTTCAAATTCGATCCAAATCGGTCTACAAAAATTGATTACCTTGATTCAAAAAGAAATATTTGAAGGAATTGTAACAGTGGTCAGAAATATATGTGAATGAATGAATGAATGAATGAATGAATGAATAATTTATTTAAACACGTTACGTCCAGGAATATAAAGCTCGTTCAAAATACGAACGTGCATATGTCAGTAATACATCATTACAAATCGTGTTTAATGATAGCCAGGCCTCCGTAACTAATAACAAACTCTTTCGATTTTTTTAAAATATAGACATAAATTACTACTATAAATTATATCAGTTACTTTTGACAATACAACGCTAAAAAGAGTAATGGTACCCGCTGTTGTGTTTATCAAATATTGAGTCCACTGTACATGTGAAAAGCGAAAATACCCACCAAAATTAGTTAAGGAATTGAACACTAACGAAAAATATTAGAATTATTAGATCTGAGACAGGATTTCAGAGAGTCGACACCAGATTAAGATTTGATCAAGTAGGATTTGTTGAGACAAGTAAATGGAGTAATTGAAATTAGAACTTGAATGAAAGCGTGTTCAGGAATGAGAAGACAATATATCGCAGATAGACACTGCACGAGGACGCATCTGAACACAAAGGAACCATCTTCAAAGCACCAAGTGTTAATAACAATTCAGTACTATCGTGTATGAACGTTCTCAATCTGAGTATCCAAATTAAGAAAAAAAAATCCATTTCAATAAATAATGTAAATGTGGTAAATATTCAACGTTACACCGTGTTATATTCTATTGCAAAATAAACTTATCACATTGCCCATTGAATGAGATTCCATACATTTCTTGGGATGTTCTGTAAAATACCCGACTGTATAGGAACAAACAACTGTAGTGTAGTAAACGTTTTTAACGAAACTACTGTCAGCAACATTCTAAACAGGGCAAATGATGGTATTTAGAGTGTTGCTGACATATTAATTAAAATCCCTATTCTCCGCTATTGATCCACATAGCTCCACGTGTGTCGGTGGTTCCGGGGACAAAACACTGCAGCTTATGTGAAATTAGAACAATAAGTCAATAACACTTAAGGTGGAGTAATGCGGGCAACAAAATTGCTTCAACTTGCAACAAAATCTAATTTCTACGCAGTTAATTGAAAATGATTACGCATAAATTACAAATCACGAGGCAACATGTCAACATTTCTACTTAACATGTGTTGAAATCTGATTTTCAGAGGCGCCAGAATATCGATAATTGGGGGGGGGGAGATATTCATATATTCTTGTTCTGCCCAATTAATTTCTTTTGAAATCGATTGTTTTTACAGTCTGTGAACACGAATATATGAATATCTGCCCCCCAATTATCGATATTCCGGCGCCTCTGCTGATTTTGTTGCAAGTTGCAGCAATTTTGTTGCTCGTATTACTCCAGCTTTAGAATTGTTTCACTTTCAACATCATAATCGAACATAATTTAGCGTTTTCCTTCATACTACGGGATAAAACACGAAACATTTGTTGCGATTATGGAAGAATATACTAACTAAAAGTCTGGTTTTCTATGATCGTAAAGATTGCGTCAAGATCTTTGTCATCAGCCGAAATGCAATATTTTAGAAATACGCTAATAACTAGAGAATGAATTGTTATAAACTGGCCGTTGAGAAAGATCGTGGCTGTATTTTTACGACCATATGGAAACAAGGCTTTACATTTCTGGCTTTGATCTGTACTTCCAATGGAAGTGTCTAGTTCTGCTGAACGATGTGGACAAGTTGATCTCATGCAGTCTGAGCAGCCCTCTTCAAGAAAGCTGACGAATGGGAGAAAATAAAACAAAAATAATGAGACACTTGATATTTCGTTCTAATTTCTGTGATTATTTTACCCCCCCCCCCCAACCCCGAGTCCTCTCCTATACAATGTTGAAAACAAAATTTGATCTGACAATAAACCTTTGTATCGTGTACAACATTGTTTGTCGGGGGGGGGGGCAATGACTTAGTTGTCTCAATAATTGTTGCAGACGATTGTAGGGTAAGGGGAGGTCAGGGTTATTTCGGACCCATAAGAGCATGTAGTCGGCAGGCTTTCTGACATGTCCACAAACTTCAATATGGTGCCTGACAGGGAGTGAAAGTATTGGGGCAGTGTTTACATGAATCGGGTTGGCCCGGTTAACCCAGCTGCCCGGCTTAATTCAAATCCTCCTTAGTACGTAAACCGGGCCAGCCTAACCTGAGTATCAGGCTCGCCGCCGCCAATTAATCCTGGCGAATGAAAACATAAGGGCCTGATACTCAGGTAGGCCAGCTCGCCTAGCCAAGATCTTATTTGTTGTTATAAATGCAAGACATGAGAAGAAACACCAGGTATTTTATGTTTATATGAAAATAAAGACTTTGACATAGATAAGGATTTTTCTGTCATGGTGGTTGATACCCTGGTTCCAGAGGATTTTTTGCCGCCGGAGGATTTTTTGCAGATATGAGAACCTCTGGTAACCAAGGTACTTCGGTGATGGGTTGAAATAAAAATAACCAGACACAATACTAAAATGCGGTTCCCTCACAGCTTGCACTTGCAAAGATTTTTCCCTGCAGCAACGAAATATTGGTCTTTGCAAGGAAATGGGTTTTACAAGGAAATGGCAAGGAAAAATACTAAAATCAAACAATTGCAAGGATTTCTAAAACCACTTCAACCAGTAAATAAACTTTAAAATTATAAATAGTATACGCCCAAACCGTAGACCATACAAAAGAGACCATACTCGATTTCTTGTAGGGTCTATATGAAATGATACATTTGCCTCCAATTTTCCTGAATTTTATTGATTCTTTCTACCGTTTGGGTAGAAAGGAAATTTTGTGGGAAAAAATATATATATATGTCATTATATAGTCTTGAGATTGACAGATTGTGAATCATGGGGCGCTATACATTTAATGGTCTGAACGGTCAGACCTGAATTTTTGTCTCTGTATCAATGGAAAGATCTGATCTATGTTTCTCAAATATCTAGCGTAAATGGACCTCATTCTAATTTTATCTAAATTTTCCGGTCAGATAGGTCCGAAGCCCAAACTTTTTGTGTTCCATTCAACAATTTGACCGTTAACCGGCCTGGCCGTGTTAATGGAAAGCGCCCATGAATTTTCGACTGTCACGGTTTTCGAGGCCTGGTAACTAGCCGGCCGCAGGCGTGTTTTTACCAATCTCGTGCTTCGTTGTGCCCAGAGCAATGCCTGTGCGCGGGCTATAGGAAGGCATTGGCAAGGAAACCGTCCACTCTTCTTTGTTTTATTGCTTAATCAAGTTAGCGTAAGTGGCTTTAAGAGATCTTTTGAAGACGGAGAGGCTAGCGAAGGTGGTAGAGGGAAGAATTTTGCAGACGTGGTTCCATAACTTGACAAGCCGGTTGAAATATGAGGATTGAAATGTTTTGGATTTACAGAAAGGAATTTTGAGTGTGAGAGAAGGATTTCAACTAAGTCGTGTTCGGCCATTGTTGACAAATGAAACGAAACTATGCACGTCAAGATCAATATGCCCATACAGTGCCTTAAAAAAGAACACTAAGTCTTTTATTTCTCTCTCGCAGCACAGGGGTAATAAGCCAAGGGTTATCAGCCGCTGCTTATATGGAATTTTGCCGCGCGTATGCCACCAGTACAATTTTTTTGAGCTGTAGCAAGTATATTTGGAATGGTATGGCCACTTGTTTTCATCCCATACCAAACCCACATGTGTTAGCATCTAGCATTTGGATGTTACAGTAGATGTTAACATGGGTTTGGTATGGGATGAAAACAAGTGCCCATACCATTCCCAATATAATATGATTGTTGCACCCATACCATTCCCATAGTTTATACATCAAGAACCATATGAATTCCATATCATGTTCCCAGATCAGTAGTATAGGGAATGAGGGTTCTAGACCACTTTTTCGGCCCGCGATCTCACCCAACTTCCGGTCAGCGGTTTCCATATTTTTCCCTCAAAAACGCGGGCTCATATTTTTCTAGACCATTTTCCCGCCTATTATTTCACCCATTTATCTAGACCATTTTTTCCCTATTATTTTATATATTATTTTTCCTATTATTTTATCTATTATTTTTCTAGACCATTTTTACATTATTTAACATCTGATTTTTCCTCAAGCATTTTTAGGTGACCGTAATTTTCTGATTTTGGAATAAATTCTAAATCATCCTTCTTATCTTGCATGCTCACTCCAATGTTGATATTATTTGATACAGAGAAATTTATATCACCAGCCTTTCCATTTCTACTAGAACTCTTACGACAACCACAAATCTTACCTAAGCAGGAGAAGCATGACCTCCACCTTGACATCTTATCTTATGATAAACCACATGTTAACTACCTGACCCCGAATATCGGAGTGACCAGCAAAAGGACATATCCATGCTAGTGCCAGTGGGCATTGAGTGTTCAGGTTTAACTATAATACACCAGGCTAGCGTGTTATCTACCAACTCAGCCTGGGCTCCTAAATAGAACATACTATTACCCTTGAAAACGTAGCAAGCTGTACTTCCACCGGTAGTCGTATAAGTTCCATTAAACCAAGTGTATGCAGTCTTCTTAAGTCAACCGTGGCAAGAGTGATTTCCTTTTTAACCTGTGTAAATTTGCCGTTAGATTGTTTTTCCCATACAGTAGCCCACAGGATCAAAGCTAGGGGTATATTTAGAACAGTTGAAAAACGTGGGTAGTCTGTTTTTATAGTAATTGACTCAAGGTTCAGGTCTGCCATATTATTAATAGGATCTGTTCTCCATGAAGGTGGAATCTGATCGTGACAGTAAGCGTAGTACCTTGTTGCTGCAACTGAAACACCACGATAACCCCAAATCCATTCTGCATGTATATGTCGCCGTATTCTTACATATCTTAAGTCAGCCGTTGCTTGAGTAAGACCAGTTGAAGGTTTTAGGAAATTCTTTTCTACCCACTGTTTGTTAACAGCATCCTTATCATTTACAGGATCCCTTAGATCAAGAATTCCACTTGAATCCCCCATATCCAAATCACCTTTTACCAGTCCACCTCTACTACTCATGAACTCATCTATTACCCACCTCTTATTAACAGCTGAACCGTCAGTCGTAGGGTCACCAACTCTAGTCAACTCGTAATCGTTAACATCTAAATTACTAGCTAAAGTGCCACCATCACGCTTAAGAAACTGTGAGCACCATGAAGTCATAGAACCATAAGAAACAGCACTAGAACCACCAGACGACCCACTATTTAGTCCTGTAATAGTATTACCAGCCATGTCAATATTACCGCTCATAGTAAAGCCACTACTACTTACAGAACTCCCACTGACATGATCCGTGACCCATTTCTTAGACACGGCAGAATTATCAGTTGTAGGAGCACCAATATTTATTATTTCATTTCCACCCATTCTAAGACCACCTGTCATTGCTCGCGAACCGCTAAGTTTTAATAAGTTTGTTGTGTACGTTTTAAGATACTGCAACCTTACAAGGCTATTTGAGTTTCCAGGGTCGGAGTTACAGTTAGGTGCATTGCTAAAATTAATAGTGCCACCAACATTTAAAGATCCTGTTCCGTCTAACCGTAGAAATGTTCCTTCATTTAAATTAAACCAGCTTTTTGTAACCACAGATTGATCACTAGTAGGATCCCCAACATTTTCAATTTCGTTTCCTCCCATATCAATATTACCACCCATAGTAAAGCCACTACTACTTACAGAACTCCCACTGACATGATCCGTGACCCATTTTTTAGACACAGCAGAATTATCAGTTGTAGGAGCACCTAACTTTACAATCTCATTATTTCCCATATCAAGGTCGTCAGAAAGTGTAAGTCCACTGTAAGTCTCACGCTTACTTCTACCACCGCTAATCTTATCTTCCACCCACTTTTTAGCCACAAGGGAGGAGTCTCTGTCAGGGACAGCGTTAGAATAGATTTGAAAGTTATTTGTATTCATATTTCCTGTCATGGAGCCACCATTCCTTTTGAGGTAATCATTATCACTTTTATTTCTAAAAGAATTTAAATTTAATGTTAGAGTATCAAGGTTAACAGGATCTCCTCCACTCCTAGGAACCGAAACATTTCTTATCCTATTTCCGTCCATATTAATTGCTCCTGACATTTTAAAACCAGAGGGACCAAGAAGTGTAGATATTTTATCTTCAACCCACTTTTTTGATGTAGCCTCACTATCAATTTTAGGCTCAATAAGATCAAACAATCTCCAACCTCCCATGGACACATCTGCTTGCATAATTCCACCTTTTAGTCTAAAGTTATTATCAACAGCCCACTTTTTTGTGACAGCAGACTGGTCCTCAGAGGGATCCTTAAGATTCTTAATCTCATGGTCCTTCATATCGATATCACTAGCAATATTAAGTCCAGATACAGGCCTATTTAGCATTCCAACTACCCAA
Source organism: Paramuricea clavata (assembly GCA_902702795.2). Taxonomy (NCBI): domain Eukaryota; kingdom Metazoa; phylum Cnidaria; class Anthozoa; order Malacalcyonacea; family Plexauridae; genus Paramuricea; species Paramuricea clavata. The sequence goes on from CACRXK020008428.1 coordinate 18,218, forward strand.
TCCTTACTAACAGCAGACTTTCCAGTTGTAGGATCACCTAGAGCCTTTATCTCATTTGTTGACATATTGAGGTCATTTGTAAGGATAAGTCCAGGTAGACTAGCACGACTATCCTCAACCCAGCTCTTACTGGCAGCGTCACCTGGGTTAGTAGGATTATCAAGATTAATTATCTTATTACCTCCCATGTTAATATCCCCAGTCATTGTAAACCCTGCTGGTTGAATTGTAAGAGCAGCCTGTTTAATGATCTCATCATCCACCCACTTTCTTGTGGTCGCAGAAGTATCATCTGTAGGTGCACCCAGACCTTTCACCTCATTACCATCCATCTCAATGTCACCCTTCATGGTAAATCCATCCTTATCAAACACACTACCACTTGATGGGTCAACTTTATTTACTCCTTTGTTGTATCCCCTATAGAGAGCCATTTTATAACATACACAATGTTTACAAGATAATTTTCATTAGAATGAATACAACTATAGCACCAATCCCAGCTCCAGCGATAGCGTTAACTCCTGAAGACTCATCATGTTTCATGATAGGAACAACTTGAGTCTCGGCACTTGTAGAACCTTCCTGAGGCTTAACTCTTGTAGGACCTCCTGGAACCTTTTTATTTCCATCAATAGTATCAAGATGGTGAACTGGTGTATTGTCTTGATGCTGTTTCTTTGGGGGATTAGCCTTTTTAACCCCAACATAATTGAGTTCGGTATTAACTCCTCTTTTCATATCCTTTGTTGCGTTTTTTAGAATATTGTTATACCCAGGTATAGGCTTACTTAGAATTATGAGACTTGATGGAATAAGAACAGTTCCAGGGGTGACGGCTGTGTTAAGTACAACATTTGTGTCTCTAATAGCAATTCTCATATTACCTAGAGTTACAACAGGATCAGCTTGAATAACGCAATCATTTACCAGTGCGCTGAACTTACCCTGGGTAGCAGATGACTTTCCATAGCTTCCAGTGATAGGTGATCTGGTAGCTGCCTGTGCACCTAACACAGAGTAAACGTAAGCTTCAATTGATTCCCCTAATAGAAGTAAGCCAGTTTTTGTAAGTCCAAAATACGGATCAGTCTGAGTACTAACAAACCTTAAATAATCAGACTTACTAACGAGTGCAACAGATACTCTTTCCTCATAGTGTACACGAATTCCTTTTAGAAACCCATTAACAGTCATAACTGAAGAATTGGTTACATTTCTTACAGGATTGCTACCATCACCCCTACCCTTTATCCAGTTACTTTTTTCCCAGTCGAGTCCATAATCGTATACAACATCATAATAATCACTTTTCTTTACCCACTTACCCTTAACAGGTATATGCTTTTTAATAGAATCCAGCATATCCATATAGGGAACTAATCTTTCAGGTTTGTACACATACTTCCTAATGCAGTAGTAAAGGTGAAAGTTCATTATACTTGTTATCACAGGGTAAGTATCATTACTAGGAGTAAGATGACCACTTGTGATTCCACATAGATATGTTGCGAGATATGCGCCGCAAAGAGCTGCAAAGTAGGGTTTCTTATAGTCGAACACTGTACTTACACCATCAATCTTAATACTGTCTTCAATTTTAGGAAGCATATTTCCACCAGCCTCCCCGGAAGTTACAAAGAAGCTTTTACCATCCAGATAAACCTTGAATGAATGTGCAGGAGTGTTCCACCCAATCCTAGGAAACCAGCTGAACCTATCAAATGTATCGTTGTTGTTTAACTTAGCTTTTACATCAGAACCCAACCTCCACTTTAGAGGCCAACCGTCAACTAAACCTAGAATCTCACTTTTTGTAACCTTTGTATCAGTCATGGGAACAAACTGTGCGGGGGTAATAATTTTCTTAGTACCTGTGAGATAATATGTAAACTCCTTATCCTTCTTAAAACCGTCATATCTAATGTCATATGAAGATATACCATCTAAATCAACAAACCAAGTGATAACTCCAATATCACCACTACTTGTAGTCATGGCTTCAAACCTAAACCTGTTCATATCAGCCTTAGGATACCTTCTAACAAATCTAGCCCTCTCAGCGTCCTCAGCTTTTTTACCAGCAATAGGATCAACATGATCTTCATCATCTTCTTTTCCATACTTTTTTTCATAATCTTGGTAAGACCTATACGGTGACTTCCCAACGTCTCCTCCACCTAGTCTCATTCTTAATAACCTAACGTATGTTATTAAGATGAAGTTCACAATTTTACTCCAGAGCTCGCACACTATTATATCACTACAGAATTCAGTTTTAACAAGCAACTATAATTCAGTCTTTGTGAAGAGAGTTTCAGTTTTTTGGGAATATTTCAATATAAGAGAACCAACAACTATTCTCAAGGTTAAAACAGCTGGTGGTGAAACTGACGTGATTGTCAGCAAGGGCTACTATACATTTGATAGTATGAGAAAATTACTTGAGAGACACGGTGTTAAACTAACATATTTTCCAGAAACAGCAGGATGTCAGATAGAAGCTGTAAAGCAGGACATTACAATAGAAACCAGGTTTTTAACAATGCTTGGCTTTAATAGATTTAATAATCCTATGATTCTACTAAAAGGGAGGAGTTTGACAAGTG
>CACRXK020008429.1:0-20826 GCA_902702795.2 Paramuricea clavata
TGTTACGAGCGTGGTCCTTAATATTAATATTTCCCGCGTTTTGGTTCGATTTCTCTCGCAACAAAGAATCAGTGTGAGTCAGTTACGTTTATATAACTATTTATTTCTTTAACTTGCTATAAGTAGCGTCTTTATAATACTATATCCAATTACTATATAATTAAAACTATATCAGTTCAACTTATCTCTTTTCTGTCTGACTGAGCACAACTCTTTCGTCTTCTTCACGTAACGTCGCTTTTTAACTTCAATACTCTTTCGTATATAACTTGTAACAATCTTTCCTTAACAATCTTCTTTATAATAGCTTTTCCAAAATGATATTCACGTAAGGCGCTGAGGCCTATGAATAATGTAACTGAGGCGCTGAGGCCTATTGAATGAATAATGTAAGGCGCGGAGGCCTACTATGAATCATGTAAGGCACGGAGGCCTATGAATGAATCATGTAAGGCACGGAGGCCTATGAATGAATGTACTAGAGTTGTGCCCTCCCTTATATACTGTTCAGAGAGGAACTTTTAAACTTGCAGTGTCATTTCGTGGGAAGATTCTTACAATCTTCTTGCGGTAACCGTTCCCGTCCATTACGCACTTGTGGTAACGTAATAAACTAAAATATTTGCATGCTCATGCATGACCAAGCTAAAAGAACTTCCCATGCGTAAAACAATTTCCCATAGGTCAATTCTTTAGAGTAAATATAATATAACTAAACTATGATATATATAATATATATAGTAAAATGTATTAATATATAATATAAAATGTTATAAAATATACATGATAATTGCTATCATGTAACACCCTCCTCCTTGAAGAAAGAAAGTTCGCAAGAACTTTCGAGCGTTCTTGTTTGTAACGTTATTCATAATTCATAACAGTTGGATGTGACCAATTATAAGTCCAGTTATCACCATAACTTGCGTAATCCAAATTTAAACGGGCATCCAGTTAGACTCAGCATCTTGTAGTATTGAATGAAATCTTGATAATAGCTTCGAATTATATCATCAACATAAAGCTGTAATGTCTGTAAAATATTCAGTCTTGATCTTGTAAAATATATCCATGTGTATCATGGCCATTAATTTATAATCCATTGACATTGCGACCTTTCGTGACATATTCAAGCAAATGCCAAATGCTTGTATCAGATGTGTTGCGCTCAAGACAGACAAGACAGACAGACTAAATATGTTTACTGCTATACTTATTTGGCTATTTAATATTTTTATTCATTTAAACTTTTAACTTATGATTACAATTCCAAATGCTTAGATCTACTTAAAATTTACCGCTTGGCTTTACTTATATTTTGCTTAATCTTTATACTTTTACTTATTTGCTTATATACTCCTCTATTTTGAAATAACTTTAATAACATACACAATTTTAATTCATATTTACCGTATATTTACCGTTTTATTTAATTCACTTCGAACACTGTTATATGCATGCAATTTACTTAATTGTCATTTAGCTGTTAAATTTGCTTTAAAATAAATCTCTATAGAAAAGATGAAATTTGAGAACTCAATACAACACGAAGAGACGTCCTTAAACCCTAGCAACAGAATAACAGAATAGGAAAGATTCAACAACAGAAGAACAACATCTTCAATAAACTACATACTCCCTTTTTTAAGACGGCTCAATGCTCGCCAATAAATTTCAACAACGGGATCTCTGCCCGATAATATTTAAATTCAATTTTACTTCGTTTAATAACTTTTACTCTTTAATAATATTTTAATTCACGGGAGTTTTACCAAACTATTACAACCAACCCACTAACCATGTGGTCAAAATTACTCAATCTTTCCCCACTGATAAACATCACTGAGTAGACGTTAGGAACAATCTTAGCAGAAACCTTTTTATGAAGACGTAGTGAACCTTCAGCGTTGCACTCTTGTACTTCAGCCTCCGACTAAGTCGACAATAGAATTTTATAACATGCATTAAAACTGAAAGATACCTATCAATAACATAACAGCAAAACGACAACCAGAAGAATAACAAGAAGATCAACCGCTCCCATTCCGAAAGAGAACGTTCCCACCTGAGGGTTAAACACAGACATTATTTCCAATATAACTGGATCACACTGAATAACTGTAAAATTTCGCTACTTTAGACTTTAATTTATTTTTTTCTTCCAAACCAATTCTTTTACTTTGACTTTTTGTGTTAATTACAATTGCCGACAATTTTTCTTTTTGTTAACAAACCAATTTTCTTAAATTTTGCTTTGAACTTTGACTTTTGTGTCAATTACTTGAAATTCGATCTCAATAATAAAATTCTATTTCTCACTAATATCTCTCAATAGAACTCAATTCAATTCAGATTCAATCTTTAGATTCAGTTGTTTCCCGGACGGGCCCCCATTTTGTTACGAGCGTGGTCCTTAATATTAATATTTCCCGCGTTTTGGTTCGATTTCTCTCGCAACAAAGAATCAGTGTGAGTCAGTTACGTTTATATAACTATTTATTTCTTTAACTTGCTATAAGTAGCGTCTTTATAATACTATATCCAATTACTATATAATTAAAACTATATCAGTTCAACTTATCTCTTTTCTGTCTGACTGAGCACAACTCTTTCGTCTTCTTCACGTAACGTCGCTTTTTAACTTCAATACTCTTTCGTATATAACTTGTAACAATCTTTCCTTAACAATCTTCTTTATAATAGCTTTTCCAAAATGATATTCACGTAAGGCGCTGAGGCCTATGAATAATGTAACTGAGGCGCTGAGGCCTATTGAATGAATAATGCATAAGAGTTGTGCTCTCCCTTATATATGTTCAGAGAGGAACGTTTTATTCTTGCAGTGTCATTTCGTGGGAAGATTTTTACAATCTTCTTGCGGTAACCGTTCCCGTCCATTACGCACTTGTGGTAACGTAATAAACTAAAATATTTGCATGCTCATGCATGACTAAGCTAAAACAATTTCCCATAGGTAAATTCTGTAGAGTAAATATAATATAACTAAACTAGGATATATATAATATATATAGTAAAATGTATTAATATATAATATAAAATGTTATAAAATATACATGATAATTGCTATCATGTAACAATATTGGTCTGTAATTTTCACGTGACGTCACGGCATAAATTAATTTTATACGCCGCCATGTTGGTGGAGTGAAGTTCCAACATGGCGGCCAGCTATTCGGAACTAAACGCAAACAGCGAGGCAGAAAAAGTAATAATTCCTTTGTCTGAACATGCAAACTCTCTCGAATACAGCAACAGTCAAATGATTCAGATTCTGGTGTATTTGCAATCGCTTTTGCGACAAAAATATCCCACAATTTTATAATGTACATGTATTTATATAAACACAGATGCGAACTTACTTGTATGCTTGCCTGAAAGCTGGTCTCATTACTCTTTCCAACGTCTGAGAGCACAAAATAAAAAGCTTACACCAATATTCAGTTTGCAATTTTATTGAACTAACTGTTAAAATTATCATACATAAAACTCTATCAAAGATACAAACTTTTTGCATTTGAAAATTATTACAGACTTGAGGCTTTGATATTAACATTAAACATTTTTGGTGGTCAAGACTGAGAACCTCCACATGGTGACCACTGGGCAACAGCATGTTGTGTAAACACAGGGCGTATTAGCATACCAGGACCCCTATATTGTTTAACTGGACAACATTTTATTTTGCATATTATTTGTACAATGTCATATGTGTGTTTTAAAATCTACCCCTGTGCTGTTTCAAACTTTTCCACAACCTGTTAGCTTAATCTCAGCACTTTACACAAAGTATGACGTAATGGGGTGGGGGGGGGGAAGGGTAGGCAAATGTCCATACTTTGATTTGCCACCATCTTTTAGGCCTAAGTCAAATTTGAGTAAAGATTTTGTCAAATCATATCCACTGTATGGGACCCTAAAGTAGTTTATTGCCATGGCCTATCCAAAGTCTTTGGGTGGCCCAATCAATTACTTAACCACCACCGATAATACAGTCCAACAGACACGCTTTTTACATCGTTTCAATGCTCATGGTATTCAAACAGGCCTATGTATTTATTCCCCATATCACAAGGCCCCATAAGAATTGCATGAAATATTATCGCTGAGATTATCCAGCATGTAGTGAAACAAACAGGGGTAGATTTTTTACTTTGCAGCTGCAAAGGGGTCTCTTTTTTGACAAAGTACAATTAAAGTAGCTTACTAATTAATCCACCCCTGATACTGTTGCCCAGTGGTCACCATGCGGAGGTTCTCAGACTTGACCACCAAATTTTCAAATGTTGAAAGAATGTGTTTCTGTTTCTTGGTGAAAACATAATGTTGTAAAATACTTTACTTCAATCAAAAGGTATAGTATGAGGGCAAAGGTTTACTAGTGCAGAGCAAACTCGACTCATTCTGTCACTGAGAGGAACAGATTCTCCTTTTCTGCAAATAAGGTAATCATTGGCAAAGTTTGTTGGAGAATGGTTTATTTCTGTCTCAGTAAACTAATAATTCTTTCAACATGTATCCAGACAGTAGCATTCTTTCTTGTGGTTCCACATGGCAGCAGAATCAAGTTGGTCTTTTCCTTTTGTGAATGCCGGAATGTTCAATTTGGCTTGGCGAAACTGAACACTTTCATGGACAGTGAAACCCCTATCCGCCAGAACCAAATCAGCTGGTATAAGGTTGTCCAGCGTAGAAAGCCACAGTTCTCGGTCAGAATTAACTTATCTGAAGTCCTCCCTCCCTAAGCTTCACTGACAAAGAAAATTGTACCTTGTGGTGTAATTCCAATTAACACTATAATAATGTTTATATGATGTAAATGTAACTTGAAAACGTCTGTGCCCTTGGAAGGAGATTAGTTTGTCTATCAATAAAAGTCAGCAGAACATGGTTTACCCAGAAATTAAAACTCGGATTGAAGCATAGAATTATATGACACTCGCTTGTCTGAATGCCAACTGTTGTGGTTGAAACGTCTGTTTGTACGTGTGTTTATATGGCCGGCGTTTCTCAAGTTTTCTGGCAAATTTGCTGCGATGTCTTCGATATCGTCCATAGTCATAGGATCAAATAAACATTTAACAACCACGCCAGGTTTGTTTACTCTCTGTAACTTCTCTTTGACCATTTCTTCTGTATTCTCCAGCGACTCCGATTTTATAATATTGACCGCGTTTGATTCACAAAATCTCCATTTCCTCGCCTTGATTTTTAATAACTTTCGGCACCCGGCAGAAAGAAAGATCTTTACATTTAGATTTGTCATTTGAACAGTTTAAAACTACACAAAAAGCCGGCATATTGAGGAATATTTCGAACAGATTTGGCACAGCTATAAGTAAACACTAGTAAATTCCTCGCACGTGACGCGTTTTAATCCACCAACATGGCAGACGCTAAATTCTAGTGACGTCACAGCGGTTCGCGTGAAAACACACTATAGGAGTCACTACAGCTATTTTTTAGAAAATTTTGAATTTTTCCAGTTAAAAACGTTGAATTATAAATATGTGTTAGAGGTTTAACAATTTCTTCTCCTATTGTTTTTATCATCTTGGCACTTATTTCATCGTGGCCTGCACTTTTATTGTCATTTAAGTTATTAATTTCAGTCAGTAATTCATGTTCTGTTACAGGCTCAAAGAACATACTTTCGACATAATTACCACTAAGGTACCTTTCATGTGATATATTGGTGTTCTTCGGAATTTTTTTGGCTGGTTCAGGACCAATTTTAACAAAATATTCATTAAATTTGTTAGCAATGTCAATAGGATCAGCAATGGTCTGAATTTGAATTTTTCTGTAAAAACTGGTGGGAAGTTTTTCTCTAGTTTTATTTCTATTTAGAACTTTGTTAATAGTTTGCCATGTCATTTTCATATCGTTTTTGTACTTCAAAAATTCGTTTTCATCATAATTCTTTTTCGCAGTTTTAATAACATGATTCAGTTTGTTTTTGTATTTTTTGTACACTGTTTCATTTATATGAGATGGTCTTTTTAAAAAAGTTTTATATAGCCGTTTTTCTTAGATATGGACCTAAAAACACCACCTGTCATCCAGGGACTTTTTTCATGATCAAAAGATTTGTTTTTCATTTTTACAAAAGGAAAATTCTTATCAATTGCTGCTTTTAAATTATTATGAAAAATGTCATAGGATTCACAAGGATCATTTGTTTGAAACATGGCCACCCATGATATATTTTCAACAGATACTAAAAATGAAACGAGACTGTCGATAGTTCTTTTGTATCGTGTTTTTACCGTTTTTGATTTATTTTTATTTGTTGATAAGGATATATGAAAAATTGGAAGATGATTTGAAATGTCAGAGAAAATTAAACCATTTATGCCAAATTCTATCTGTTCAAGGTCATTGGTAAAAATATTATCAATTAAGGTTGCAGTGTGCTGGGTGATTCTAGTTGGTCTGTTAATTAGTGGAAAAAAAGATGAGTTGAAAAGTTGCTCACAGAACCTATTTGAATAGTCACAATTATCAGTTTTCAGGAGATCTATAAAATCTCCCATCAAATATGTTTTTTTTTGTTTTATCAACTTCTGAGAGTATTTCGTTCAGTTTATTTTCAAACATTTCAAAATTACCACTTGGTGGTCTATAGATATTACCAAGGATAATATTTTTTCCAGTGGTTGAAATTATTTCAATGAATAGCGTTTCAATTATTCCATCCTCGTTTATATTTAGGTCAGGACGTAGTTTGTAGTGTAGATCATTTGAGACACTAGGGATCGCAACCAGAAGTCGATTACGCTTTGGAACAGCTTCAATTTCCGGTTAATATTTTCTCATATATGCTACCTTCAGTGTGTTATTATGCAAAAGAAAGCAAACATATCGTTTTAAAATTAATCTTTAAAAACAAAGTAGATATCAGTCTACAAAATGAGTGTATTTTCGAAGCCTGAAGTGCCGTAGTTATTTTGTTACGAAGCATCAAAGTTCGGGCACATTTGCAATTTCGCCACCATTAAAATCACGTGGCACGTATTTACTCACCTACCCGTCCCTCTTCAAGCAATTTTCCACATGTGAGCCCGACCTGAATGCAGGTTTAAAATAGCACCACCTTAAAGTTTAAAGCCTGAAGATTCTTGTGAACTATGTCGTTCTTCAACTTTTTGAGCAGAAGACTTTGTTTTTGAAAAGCAAGATACGACTCAATTTAACACAAAATGTTTACAATGACAGGTATGTACATAAACTATATGTTTTAAGGTTTCTTTTTATATATAATTTGTTTTGTTTAACGATCGAGCTCACATGTGGAAATTTATTTGAATTTAGGTAATTTTGCAAGTTTGCCAATGGTGTGTGTCATTGTCTTTGATTGATAAATGATTCTTGAAAAATAATGAGTAAGTTATCAACAGTAGTATGATGTCATCAGTGATGTAATTGGGACATCAGATTTGTAGTGTTGTCATGGAAACAGTCTGTGGCAACTGACAAGTGTTTAGGATTGGTAGGATGTACAATAATGAAACTATCAACATATTTCAATGAGTTAATTTTAAGTATAAAATTTTCAGCAAAGATATGCAGAATGTTGCAATTAAAATGTATGAATTTGAATTTATTAATAAAATATAGACTTTGCAACCATAAAGGTTGAAATACATCTATCATTTACAGGGTTGGTTGATTAGAAAAATATTGTATATTTACAAAAACGTATTTACTATAATATAGGAAGAAGAATCACAATACTAATTGAGAAGCACAATACTATAGATCAGGAGGGAAAGCCACTAGATAGTACGTGGCGTGCTCTCTTTAATGTGCATAATTAATTTCTCTTGTCTTGGACGCGCGCACGTTAATTGGAATCACTTCACTACGTTTTGAAATGACGTGGTTGATGTGCCGTTTAATTAAATGATGCGAGCCAACAGATCACGACACTCTTGTATATAAAAAGAGTGTGTGAATTAAACAAGTCACATATTATTAGCACTGATGAAGATCTGAGCTTACGGATCGAAAACTTTGCAGTAATAAATTTACGTGGTGTTTCCACAAACAAAAACAATTATAATATAGGAAGAGTTTAGAACTTCTAGTATGATATTACCATAAGGGCAAAGGGAATATCAAAAAAGTGCGTGATTAGCGAAAAAAATTTGATAATTTTTTTAGAAAACAAAATTTGTAACTTTTTGAAATCCATGCATTTTTTATCATATTTCACTATATATTTTTCAACTTAACTGAAAATGTAGCTAAATATAGTCGAGTCACGAAAGAGGAAAATATCATGTATACAATACGCGTCTGTAATACGATCTTTCACTTTATCAACATATAATCCAACCTCACATAATCAACAATTGCATAACTATTATACTGTTGAGCATGGTGTTCTATACACTATAATGCTACGGCTAGCATTCGTTAAAAATTCACTACGTTTGTTAGTAATGTGGTTAAACTTTATATAATGGAGTGGTATCAACTACAAATCACTACGCCTGGCACTCTGAATGTAATTCAGTACGCTATGCCTATGGTATTAATATAGCGTTTAATATATATAGTCTATGCGGTCAAATATCTACATAAACAGTGTGAATTGGTACAGTATATCATTTTTAAAATTAAACTCCATATAAGTGCTCGTTTCAAATGCACAAAGCAGATGAACTGGCAGTAAATAATACGTTCTTACTTTTTTCAATACGACAGGCTTCATAAATGAAGTTTGTATTCCCCATTATATTGTATTATAAAAATACACAATCATCAGTCGAGTCTGTTCACATGCATTTCATGAGCTAAAATATCTTAGCAGAAGCCAGAAATTATATCAAAATCACATTTGGGCTTCCACACTCGTTGATATCCATATTCATAACTTAAGTAATCTCGACAGAATTAGTAAAAAGTGGTTTTAGTCACGCGGAAAGCGCGCAAGTAAAGACAATACAAGGCCAAGTCCTGCCATTTCGAGAGAGCAGGACTTCGCATTTGTAAACAGTCGGTTTGAGCATACGCAGGCCTAATTATCCAATCACAACCCAAGATTTCTTGTATGAATTTACTATGAAATATACTAGCAAGTCCTGCCATTTGAAAATGGCAGGACTGAAATACGAGTCGCGTGTAAATCAATGTAGAGTTGCAGTTGCTAGGTAACAGATATGGCAAGCTGTAAAATTGCGTAAATATAACAAAATGCGAAAAACTTTTTAAAAAATACTAACGAAAAAGACAAGAAAATGAGACAAAATAACAATATGATGATAAAATTTTAAAGCTTCAAGATAAATAAAGCAATGTTTTAGTAAGGAAATTTGGGGAAATTTTTAGTCCTGCTGGGCAGGACCGCTAGCTACGCTACTGATGCCAAACTTGGGCACAATACTCCAAAATGGGTCTTACACATGAAAAATACACTGATATCAATGTTTTAGTGTCACAATGAGCTCGCTTGAGGAGTCTAAGCATGTAAAGGCGTTTTGCGGATTTTTCCACTATGTAAGCGCCACATGGTCATTCCACTTTAGGTCGTCCTTGAAAATTAAGCCAAGGAGTTTAGCGGATTTCACCACTTCAATGGGCTGTTCGTCAACAATCATTGGAGGGAAATTTGGATTGTTTTTCCAAAAACAAACGAGGATTTCTTTGCATTTACGAGGGTTTAAGGATATGTTATTTCTTGCACGCCACTGCATAATTCCTTCTAAAATAGTTTGAAAGTTCGAATCTTGGTTTCTAGAAAGGGTTTCTGAAACAGACGAATCGTCAACATATTTCCATCTATCATCCCAATCAACCAACAAATCGTTTATCATAATCATAAATAGAATGGGACCTAAGAATCGTAAATAGAATCCTATCATAATCATAAATAAAATCGGACCTATATAAAAATGAGGTCACATTGTTACCATGGTAACTGAACGATGTTGTCCGTCGTGTTGTCGAGCATGTAATGCTATCCGGCACACATTTAGTTTTTAAAAATTAATGTTTTCGTGATGAAAAATATGTATTTTAAGTGCATATTGAGTATAGCTATGACGTCATCATATTTCCATGGTAACATAGTTTTGTAACATTTTTATCAACTAGTATTACTTATTTGACATATAACACATGTCATACAACACTTTTGTAATGGTTTTTAAGTAATAAATTATCTAATTTCAGTTTCCGTGTTTTTTCTTTGTCATTTAATGACGTCATACGGTTTCCATGGCAACGATAAGTGTCCAACTGTTACACTATGTTGTTGCTTTGTATGTCATCAATGTCCTCTGAAAATATTGTGGTGATTGGATGAAATGTCTAGAAGTTATGACCTTATATGTTCAAAAATCCACTTAAAACCAAGCATTTTGGTGCCACATTTCACACCCAGCTGCAATACATTTATACAGTGTCGCTCTTCCAAAAATTGGACTAAAATTCCAATATTCAAATTGCCGTAACTTTTGATTGCCTTGACCGATTTTGATGAAACAAACACCATTATCATGTTTCGCTTGCTACTCTGGTTTAAATAAATGATTACAAAGCCCAGTTGAATTGTAATCAAGACCCAACGTTTCGACACTCCAGTCTAATACAAGGTACGAATTAACATGTCGCGAATCGCGATGCATTTTTGAAGATATGCGATACAAAAAAGTGCCAAAACTTTAAAAAACGCGATACGTAATAATTGTTTGTCAAGTCATCACTTTTTTCCAATAATTTTGGCAGAAACTGCAGTTTGAACAAGTCATAAAATTGAATAGAGTGCGAGGAACTGTTTATTTAAACCATGTAGTCAAGATACCTAGTATATTATTTATCCGCTTTTCACCGAGATCAAAATCGGTATAAATTAGTGATAATAATTTGTATTGCTGTCTTCGCAGAGGTCCGACTGTTATTGCAATTAACTAAACCAATCATAATTCAAAAATTTTGATCCTTTACATCTTGGGGGGAAGTATAAAAGGCAGAGAAACCTTTTGAAATTCACACATATAGTGACATAGAAGACATGCCTAAACTTAAAACGGTGAAAAACTGGGAGAAAGAATACAACATTAAACTCGAATGGGATGTACAACCTGGTGGAAATGCTGGAAATATTCGATGTTCGACGTGTAAAGAATACGACGATCGGCTCCAAGGGTTGAAAAACTACAGTCGTGCATGGGTCGAAGGCTCTAAAAGCGCGACCTCTGATTCTGTGAAAAAGCATGTCAACACTGATATGCACAAGCATGCTGTTGATATAGCAATGAAAAAACATCTTGGCTCCGAACGATATACCGAAAATGTAATGAAAACCACTCCAATTGGGAAGTCAATAACAAAGATGGAAGAGCACTCAAAAGAAGTCTTGAAAATGCGGTTCAACACAGCCTATTACCTTGCCAAGAAGGAGAAGCCATTTAAGGACTACCCCGATTTGCTGGCACTGCAAGAAAAAAACGGAATTGACAAACAAAGGGGATACCGCACTCCTCAAGCTGCAGCAAATTTCATTGACTTTATAGCAGAACAATTTAAAGCTCCCCTGAAAGAAATTCTTGTGAAAGCCAGGTATTATTCCATTTTGACTGATGGCAGTACGGACACAAGTGTAACTGAGCAAGAACTTATTTACGTTATGTTCCTCAATGATGATGGACAAGTCAATATGAAGTTCCTTAGCATCGAAAACCCTGCAGTTGCGGATGCCACACATTTGGTCGAGTGTATTAAGGAAGCATTTCATCGCATAGGCATAGTAGATTATTCATCCCATTTACATGGACTGAATGTGGATGGAGCTTCCGTCAACCTGGGAGTCCATAGAGGTGTTGCAGCACTTTTGAAGCGGGAATCTCCCTGGTTAACTGCCATACATTGCTTCAATCACAGGATCGAGCTGGCTGCAAAGGACGCATTTGGAAACTCAGTTTTTGAAGAAATTGACCAAATGCTTGCGTTCTTCTACAAGATTTATCGAAACAGTTCCAAAAGATTGAAAGCGCTGAAGGAGCTTGGTGCTGCATTGGGAGAAAAACTGCCAAGACCTGTTAAGGCATCAGGTACTCGATGGATTGGACATCGTTATAACGCCATAAAGATTGTTCCAAAGCACTATGGAGCATATATGATGCATCTTGAAGAACTTGCGAAAACTGATATTCAAGCTGAAAAGCGTGAACAGTTCAAAGGTTATCTTAACAAGTGGGAGCATGGAAAATACCCAATATCCATGGCTATTTATCTTGATGTTTTATCTATTTTGTCTAGAATGTCTCTCAGTGAGCAAAAGGAACAACATGACCCCGTGAAAGCAGTTCGTCGAATACAAGAATTCAAATGGACAATGGTTAAATTACACGGACATGTCCTAGAAGCGCTAGATCACAACGAACTGAACCAAGCAGAAAAATCTCGCCTCACTTACTATAACAAATTTAGAAGTGAAGTTACATTCGAAGATGATAACTCATACGTTTACCAAGGAAGAAAGCTGAAGAATTTCGAAGCAAGTGAACGCACGGTAAGGGAGATTTACCGATCGACGATTGCTGCTCTTTCTGATGCCGTTAGCGGTCGGTTTGAAAGTTTATCCATCTGTCCTGTGTTCAAAAATTTGGTAGATATTCTCGACTGCACCAAATGGCCAACTGATGTAACTCAGCTTCTATCTTATGGAAATTTGAGCATGACTGAACTGATCAAGCATTTCACGCCGTTATTAGAGCGTAATCTTTGTAATATAGCAGAGATTCCTGCAGAATGGGATATACTGAAGAATCGACTTCGTCATTTGATACACCCTAACAGCAGTTACCTGGATGTCTGGTCTAAAGTTCTTACTTCGGAGGAATTTCGGAAAGAGTGCGCAAATGTGCTGCATATTATCGAGTTATTGCTTATAACTCCATTTTCCAATGCAAAGCTCGAACGAATGTTTAGCACTATGGGAAGAGTGAAGACAGATTGGCGTAATCGACTTGGCAGAGATCGACTGGAAGCGAACCTCAGAATCAGCCAGGAATGCGTTGGTAACTCGATGGATGATTTCTGCCCAGACGCAGCGATCGAATCATGGTTCAATGCCAAAATTAGACGACTGAATTGTTCTAGCCATAGCTATCCTAAAAAATGCAAAACAATCTCGTCGAAAGGAGATGTGATTGACATCACGGAACTGACTATGTCTGATTTAGAAAACGGTGATCTAGACTCTGACGATGAAACCGATTTCTGACTCTAAAATCTAGATTAAACTTCTAGTAAACTTGTATTATATTAGCTGTAAATGTTTTTATATTATAACGTATATAATTTGAAACGTTCTAGAACAGTGATTAGGTTCATCGGAATTCAACATTTTGAGGTTTTTGTCAGAACAAACGTAAATATTGCCGCCATTAATCATTATTTTGTTTAATATTGATCATTGTTGAGAAATTTGAGATTAAAAATATTGGAATTTCCAATGTCATAGGGAACCGGGGAAATGACAAATTTGGGGGTGTACGATTTTTCAATGACAATAATCGCGATGCACTTTCCCAACGTTAATTTGTACCCTGTAATGTCTTCATCAGGGGTGATCTAAAACTGCGATTGTGGCTTCTTAAATACCCAAGGGATGATGTCACCTGCCAAGAAGATGCATATATTTCTCTGGCAAATAGGCGCCGTCATCCCTATTCAAAGCATGATGACTTGTATTTATATGCCATGCTTCTAGGCAAAGTCTTTGACCATAGCGATTGTTTGTGGTAATTACTTTGGAGTTTTCCCACGCATCTCGTGTTTGGTGTAACATACATGTTTGGCTAAAGCTGATTTCCCTTGTCTAAAGTTGAAACAGCCTCTTGATGTTCTTTTAGCTGTGTACGAAACTGGCGTTTAGACTGACCCAAATACGCTTTGTCGCAGTCACCGCATGGTATAGAATATATAGCATGAGTCTTCTGATTTTTTTCAACAGGATCTTTTGGCTTTGCGAAAATATGGCCTAAAGTCAAATAGGGTTTTAAGGCAACCTTAATATTACAATTACTTAAGATTCTCTTAATTGGTTCTGTACCTTGAATGTATGGAATATTGCAAAACCCTTAACAGAGGTATCACCCTTGGAGTTATTTTGGTTCCTACAAACAGGTGGTCTCAGGCAATCATTAAGAAAACGCTTTGGGTAATTGTTTTCCCCTAAAACTTTTAGAACATATTCACGTTCATTAGCTTGAGAATCACTGTTTGACGGCAATGATTCAGCTCTTTGAAGCAAAGTTTTTGCTACGGATCTTTTATGGCTTACTGGGTGATGAGAGTCGTATGACAAGTATTTGTCTGTGTGTGTGGGTTTGCGATAAACATCAGTCTCTAACTCCCCTTCGACAGTTCTGTGTACATTCAAATCTAAAAAAGCTAAATGTCCATTTATCTCACGTTCTACCATGAATTGGATGGACGGCTCAATATAATTTAAATGTTACAGCAGAATATCGATCTCATTTGTAGAAACCGCAGCGATGACATCATCGACGAAACGTTTCCAAAACGATAGGGACACCGGAACAGAGGCTAAAGCTCTTTGTCGTGCAATTAATGATTAACACTACTCGTGATATTTGAAAAATGTGCCAAATTGCACTTGCCTCGGCAGCTCGTGCAATTTTGGCACATTTTTCAAATATCACTTGTAGTGTTAATCATTAATTGCACTCCTTCCCATGTGATTACCTATACTAATTTAAATTATTTAATCCTGATTATGTATCATCAATCATAATGAGCATATTTACTGATGATACTTGCTATAATTGCAAAAAGTCATTAAACAAAATTAAAAGAAAGATAAAGTGTGTTATCTGTAATCATTTGTATCATCAATAATGCACACCCCTTTCAATAAAACAATATAATTATCTTATTAAAACAGATAGTAAGACAACTTGGTATTGTTCTCAGTGTCTTTCTGATATATTCCCTTTTCATGCCATTGATAATCAAGTTTTCAATGAATTATTTTATTTTGACCAAAATACCTTGTGCTATTGTTCGAATAGTTTATCTTATTCAAGAATAGAGAATTTGCCATGTTATAATATATCATGTCCTCTATAAGTAATAGTCCTCACCTCTGTAACAATGATATAGACTTACAACTACCCTATGAAACCAACTTTAAATATTATACATTTTATGCAAGTGAAGAAGTAACAAATATATTTAACAATAAATCATTTTCAGCTCTTCATTTAAATATTAGAAGTTAATTATCAGCAAATTTTGATCCTCTGTGCAACTTTCATTCTTTATATTTGGCTTATCAGAAACTAAATTTATTTTGCAAGCCACTTTATCAAATGCAGGTGGTGTTGGTTTCTATGTGAATAATGATATTGTATTTAGCAAGAGGGAAGATCTGAGTTGTTCAGAAAATGAGCATGAATCCCTATGGATTGAGATTCAGAATAATCAACAACATAATATCATATGTGGAGTGGTTTATAGACCCCCAACTGCTGATATTAATGCTACTTTAACTTACTTGTTCAATACTATTGAAAAAATCCACAGTGAAAATAAATACTGTATTCTAATGAGTGATTTTAATCAGTGGCGTAGCAAGTGGTCCTGCTTGTCCTACCCAGCAGGACTAAAAATTTCCCAAAATTTCCTTACTAAAACATTACTTTATTTATCTTGAAGCTTTAAAAATTTATTATTATCATATTGTTATTTTGTTATTTTGTATCATTTTCTCGTCTTTTTCGTTATTATTTTTTAAACGTTTTCTGTATTCCATTACATTTACGCAATTTTACAGCTTACCGTCTCTGTTACCTAGCAACTGCAACTCTACAAAAGCTCATTTCCGGGCAATATATTGATTTACACACGCTCGTGTTTCGGTCCTGCCATTGTCAAATGGCAGGACTTGCTAGTATATTTCATAGTAACTTCATACAAGAAATCTTGGTTTCTGATTGGATAATTAGGTCTGCGCATGCTCAAATCGGCTGTTTACAAATGCGAAGTCCTGCTCTGTCAAAATGGCAGGACTTGGCCTTGTATTGTCTTTTATTGTGAGCTTTCTGCGTGATTAAACCCACTTTTTACTAACTCTGTCAAGATTACTCAAGTCAGTGAATATGGAAATCAACCAGCGTGGAAGCCCATTGTTATTTGGATATAATTTCTGGCTTCTGCTAAGATATTTTGGCTCACGAAATGCATGTCAACAGAATCGATTGTGTATTTTGTGTCGTATTGATATAAAGTATGAACGTATTATTTGCCAGTTCATCTGCTTTATGCATTGCATGAAACACGAGCGCTTATATGGAGTTTAAAAATGATATAGCCACCAATTTAGATTTACAAAGTTTATGACTGTTATTTATGTAGATATTTGGCTGCATTTTAATACACTATATATTTACTTTAAACGCTACGGCAATTTTATTATTAAATACCATAGCCCATAGGCATAGCGTACTGAATTATACAATCAGAGTACCAAGCGTAGTGGTCCGTAGTTGGTGGTACCACTCAGTTTAATAATGTACTAACAAACTAAGTAATTTTCATACTAACAAACGTAGTAATTTTTTAACGAATGCTAGGATTGCTTGCCGTATATATAGTGTTGTATATTCAACAGTGACTACAACAATTGTTGAGTTACACAATTGCACATTGACCAAGTGAAAGATCATATTACAGACGTGTATTGAAAACATGATATTTTCCACTTACATGACTTGACTATATTTAGCTAAATTTTTAAATTGAAAAATATATATAGTGAAATATGATAAATATGGAAATACGATTTCAAAAAGTTACAATTTTTTTTTCTAAAAAAATATCAAAAATTTTCCACTAAATCACACAATGTTTTGATGCTCTCTTTGGAGTATTTAGCCGTGAAATCGCAGAAAATGCCCATTCCAGACTTCTAAAATTAAAATTTTTCCAGGGGAGCATGCCCCCGGACCCTCTAGAATGTGTGGGTCCTAGAGCAGGACCTGTCGAATTTCGCTAGCTACGCCACTGATTTTAATATAAATAAAATATTAAATTTTGAGACACATACTGCTACTGATACTTTTATTAACACTTTGGGATCCTATATTGTTTTCATCTACAAATTTTACAACCTACAAGAATTACAGATCATTCAGCAACTCTTATTGATATTTTCTTTAATTCCTTGGAACATATTGTTATTAGTGGTAATATATATTTCAGGGTTATTAACCAAGAGCAAAGTCTGTACGGGAAAGTATTTGCCTCAGGTTTGCCTAACGAAGGAGCGAGGTCTGTACTGATAAACCGACCGCAAATACTTTCCCATACAGACCAAGCAAAACAAGGTTAATAAACCATTTATTATATGGCTCCTTAAACACATTTTCTGATTTTCATATATTTGTTTGAGCACTTTCAAGGTATTTTTGAGCTATGTTTTATTTGCTAGTTTTCTTCCATTAGATTTGGATTTGTCACCGAATATTGTTTATGGAAAAGCATGTTTAACAATCGCTTTAGAACTACTTTTTCGGTAACCCCCACCCCCAGAAAAAATGCTTATAAACCCACGTATCACCAAACCGATTGGCTGAAAGACAAACACGAGCGGAAGAACTGGTACAGCTATTACTACTAGAAGAATATGCACCACTGAGTAACACACGTAAATTCAATTTAATTAATATTCCTTTGGAAAAGAACAACGATAAATAAAAAAATGGGAAACTTCTCCCAAATGTAATGCTTTTAAATGCAAGATCACTTATTAATAAAATAGATGAATTGGAATTATTGGTTATTACTAATGATATAGACATAGCTTGCATTACTGAGACTTGGTTGAAGGAAACTGTTCCTGATAAAGCTGTGGCTGTTTCTGGAATGACATTGGTTAGAAATGATAGAACGTATGGTGCAGGAGGGGGTGTTGCTTTATATGTGAATAACAAAATATCATTTAAAATTCGCAAGGACTTGAATGACTCCTCGTTCGAGTGTCAATGGGTTACATTACGTCCAAAATGGGTTACCAAGAGCAATATCTAAATTTGTGGTGTGCTGCATATACGTACCACCGAGTCATAGTGAGATAGACAGTTTTTATGATTACTTTTATAATTGTTATGACAAACTCTGTACTGAAAGTCCTCACTCAGCTTTTATTGTTTCAGGCGATTTTAATCCAACGAGTAACAGCTTTCAACAGAGTCTATTAAATAGACACTGCAGTCTTAAACAAGTTGTCAAGGTTCCGACACGGAATAACAATATACTCGATTTGATTTTTACAAATATCGCGGATTTTTATGTAAATCCTGAGGTCTTAGCACACCTCTATCAACATCAGATCATTATAAACATCAGATCATAACATAGTGTTGTGGAAAGTGAAAACTATGGTGGCCCAGCAGCGCCATAGCATTTTCCTATATTTTTATTTAATTAATTTTGATTTTAAATACATTTTAAAATAAAATTACAATACACACTAGCAAAGTAAAAACATATTAAGATTAAATTTAAAATAAAAAAGAAACAAAATAAAAACAAATTAAAATTAAAACTGAATAAAAATAAAATGAAAATTCCACATGGCCCATAAGCGCCATAGCATTTTCCTATATTTTTATTTAATTAATTTTGATTTTAAATACATTTTTTAATAAAAATACAATACACACTAGCAAAGTAAAAACATATTAAGATTAAATTTAAAATAAAAAAAAAAAAAAAAAAAAACAAAGTAAAATCAAAACAGAATAAAAATAAAATGAAAATTCCACATGGCCCATGAGCGCCATAGACCAGAATTAAAAGCCTTTTGAGTTTTCACTATCTTTCAAAATTCATGCTGACATTGTGCCTGCTTGTAGGCTATGTCAGGCAGGGGGGTGCATATCAGCATGATTGTTTTGTCCAACATGGCGACAGGTCGAACAAGAAATTCAACGTGGACTGATGATACGAGATTGAAGGAAGAACTTCAGAAGTATGTAAAGCAGGGATTAAAGCGAAGCGAAATTTTAAGTTTCGTTGAAAGAGATTTTTCTGAATACGCATGGAGCAAGAGGACGTTAGACTGAAGACTACAGTATTTTGATATATATCAAACAGATTGCACTGTGTCTGTCGAGGACGTACGGGCTGCCGTTTCAAAAGAGTTGGAAGGGCCTGGTCAACTGGTTGGCTATAGGGCAATGTACCATAAAATAAGGCAGGGTCATAATCTTAATGCTCCGCGTAATTTGGTTCACGCAGTCATGTACGATCTCGATCCCGAAGGACTTGAATCACGGCAGCCAATGAAAAGGCAAAGAAGAGAAAAAGGACATTTTATTACGAAGGGGACAGATTGGGTTCATTCAATGGATGGCCATGACAAAATGATGGGCTATCAAAATAGTACTTTTCCTTTGGCAATATATGGCTCTATTGACACAGCCAGCAGGAAAATACTTTGGTTAAAAATTTGGACGTCAAATTCCTGCCCAAAACGGATTGGTTCATGGTATTTGGAGCATCTACATGAAACTCGTCAGATTGCTTCGATGATCAGAGTTGACAAGGGTACTGAAACTGGCGTGATGGCGACAATGCACTCTTACTTACGGCAAAGCCATGGAGATATGAATGCTGAAGACACAGTGTTATACGGCCCATCTACTTCTAATCAGGTATTACCCCAATACGTTAATAGAGTTAATAACATGGTAGAACCAACTAACCATATATAAAGGGGGCCATTCTATTTAATGTACCCCAATGGACGAAGTCGATAAAATTTGAACCCCCTAAAAAAAAAAATCAAAGTGCCAACACCCCCCCCCAGAAATTAAGAAATTTTTGCCTTACCCCTAAGAAAAAATGCAAAGATCAAAGGATGCTGATGCATACTACCCCTCAAAAAATGGCTTTTTCAAACGCCCTCATAAATTCTCGTCTATGGGGGGGGGGGGGGAGGTGTACATTAAATGGAATGGCCCAAAGTTGACTCCTGGGCCAACAGAGATATGCATGCTGACAGGATCACTAAGGCAATTCACAGTTCAAACATTAGTTTAAGATAGGAATAAGTAGTTTATAAAGAGAGATCAAAGCTAGATCATAAGTGGAATTTACTGAAACATTTCTGTCTTAAGACTTTTATTGGTCGTTTCAATAAATCCCATTTATTACCTAGCTGTCAGAAGTAGTCCATTTTTTTAAAATTAATCGAATGCAACTACTGGCTCTCCCTTTATAATATTAAACACCCTCCAAAGCCCTTCCAACAACAACACACTTGTTTGTAAATACTTGGACATGTATGCATCCAGAGATGGAGGATGCATGATGTGTCGCTGGATCAGATTGCTCAAATGCATGATCATAATGGAAGCATTATTGCTTGTGGAAACCATTTACATCTCAGTTCGTCAAAGTGTGCTCAACATAACAAGTGTATACAATTCTTTCTCATATATCAACAGATTGAACGATGGTGGAGGGAGCTCCACGAGCATCTTGAAAAGTTTTTTAAACATCAAATTAACTGGTTAAAAGATCGAGGGCATTATGATCCACATAGTGATCAAGACAGGTTAGTCTACAATTATTTTACGGAAGTAACAGAAGATAAATTATTTTACGGAAGTAACAGAAGATAAAAAATTAATAAGTACACACTGTTTACAACCAAACACAACAGCCTAGTTTTGGTTTCAATATTTTTCCCAACACTGAATTGATTTAAAACATTTTAAACTATTTAATTAAACCTTTTTAACATAATTATCAAGAAATGTCCTC
>CACRXK020008430.1:0-20825 GCA_902702795.2 Paramuricea clavata
TCCTCCTCTTCCCCCGTCCGTCCGTATCCGCATTTTTCAATTTTCCTGTAATTTACATTTTCGGCCGTTTCGTTTCGGTCGTTTCGGTCGTTTCGTTTCGGTTGTTTCGTTTCGGTCGTTTCGTTTCGGTTGTTTCGTTTCGTTTCGGTGGTTTCGATGGTTTCGGCCGTTTCGTTTCGGTCGTTTCGTTTCGACGTTTCGCCTTTTAGTACATGCCGTTGTCAAGTATCAGCTAGATCATTATTAACATCACCAAATTGCAAGTATACCGTTCGTATATTAGAGAAAATCCTCATAAAATAACCATATATTCATGACAATCAAATAACAATTGCAATATATTTAAAAAGTGTAAATTAGTAGTCACGCGGATTTGCGTCCATGTGCTTCAACTATAAATCTTTACATCAACCACTGAACTAAAAAACCTGGAGCGCTGTCTCCAAAGTTCTAATTACGTTGAAATAATAGTAGCTCATTGAGGGATTTAGGTAAATTACGCGACAACGTTCCTTAGTTTGCCGTATAGCACTACAGTTAATCTTAAAATTAATATTGTAACAAGAAGGCAAGTTTCCATGATGACATGGACCAAGGTTCTATACTTCGATAGTCTGATAGATCAAACATTTTCAATCGTCGACTCATTCCCACTTTCGTTGGGCAATATAACTGCTGCGGGCCTTTCCATTGTTCTATAAGTATTATTACTTCTCCCCACTCCACTTCCGACCAAGTCGCCTTGTAATAGGTTACCCAACTTGTTGTATGGGACAAAAACATGTCGGACGCGTTGCATGACGTCGTAAACATGACGGCCAAACTCGTCCACATTCCCCCACGCATTTTGAAACCACTCCGTCGCTAATGGTCGAATCAGCTGAAGTCTGTCATACCATGAATGTCGCGCGGGTCCTGTATTCATGTAATCTTTTCGGTAGCGCACCACACCACGCGAGAAGCCTGGAGCTGGTTCCCCTTCACTTGTCTGGTTTTGGTATTCAGCTGAAATATTGTTGCCTTCCAGCTGCTCAAGACAGTGGGATCGTGGCGGTAAAATATCCAAACTACTGGCGTAATAAGTAGGGCCTAGATAATTCAAATTTCAGTATGTAGATTATTAATGTCAGTAGACGTTGATTTGATCGTGTATGTTAGCAATCTAATAAAACACTGGAAATATTAAAATTTAAAACAATCATAGTCCGTTTAGTCAATCAACATATGGTCTGGAAAATCGATAAGCTTTATAGCGTCTATAATGTGCTACGATGTTATGTTGAGACGACTTCACCATTATCCAATCTTTTAAATTTTATTATATTCATTTTGAAATCAATGGTGTTTCCTGCAATCTGATTGGTTCACAGGAGTGCGATTTCAGCACGAATCGCACTCCTAGCAGTGCGATACGTGCTGAAATCGCACCTTCTTTCAACAAATCATATTAGAGTGCTGACTTCAGCCAACCAATCATATTTAATCATAGGATTCAAACAGCCAATGAATTTTAAGAAAAATGTGATATGGCAAATGAGCAAAAACAAAAAGTTTACATGTCATATGATTACTCTTGAGTGCCTAAGCAATTTTTTGCACATAAAAACAAAAAAATATGGATAGCTACAGTAAACTATCAACGAATTGCAAAGAATTTAAATTTTTTTTAAATTTCACAAATAGTAACTGGCAAAAATGCCAACAAAAGCAAATTTAAAGCGTCAAGTCAGACAGGACTACGGGAAAACAAAAGGTAAATTCGCCTATCGTATTTCCAATTTTAAACGCACAAAACTGCACCAAAACTCTTTCAATCACTCGTAGGACCTACAATGTGTTTAAACTTACTTGTGTTGTCTCTTATTCTGTATAAATGTCTTCATTTCTTTAAGATTTTTGCAGTTTTTGAACATATTTATAAACAAAACTTACAAATCAATTAAACTTCATCTTGTTCGCTTATTGTTGCTATGCTACAGCACTCAGGGAGTTACCGGAGGTGTGCCTTTTGCAAACAAAAACGTTTCCGATTTACAAAAATATTTAAGATTTCAAAATGAATATAATAAAGTGGAAATTGAACTTCGTGTCGTGCAATTTTGGACTGAAATCAAAGTTGTGATTACAAATCGCACCCCCGCTTCGCCGTCGTGCGATTTTGTAATCACGCGTTTGATTTCAGTCCAAATTGCACTCCACTCAGTTCAATTACCATTATTAATTGATTGGAGCGTAGGAAGCATCAAACTATTGGGGGGAGGGGGGGGGGCACCGACTTTCAGGGGCACTTTTGAAAGTGAAAAGGCACCTAAATGTTCTGGTCATACCACATTTCATGCTTATTAATACAATTGATTTCTTAAATTTTCGAATTCCAACGTACAATGAACTTAATTTTTGACCAAATTATTTTTAAAAACATAAGAATTTCCTCACAATAAGGGCATCTTCGATGTTTATATCAGGGGCGTAACTCCTGAGGGGTAGGGGGGGGGGGCGACCCCCTCCAATGTTGTAATATTGCAGTTTTGTCGGGCAATTTTAGTAATTTTAACGACACGCTCGTCGGGCAAAAATATTTAATTCACCAAAACATTTTACATAAATAATAATTATTGTAGGCAAAATTGTAATTGTAGGAAAAATTTTGATAAATTTACGAAAATGTTCCTGACAAATTGTACAAATTTCTGTAAGTTAGTGAAAAATGGTATGGCTGAAATTTTTTTCTCGCGAGATTTGACGTGATCGATGATGCCAACTTAATATTACTTTCACAATAATGGATCTTTGTGTCAACTAACCAATCGAATTATTCAACAGTGTTTTTGAAAAACTTTCAAGAGATATGTTTGGATAAAGTTAAAATCATAGTTTGCACACCATGATCTCGATTAGTTTTGGTATATATTACTTGTAATTTTTCAAATCAAACGAAAAATGTGTAATAATTGAAAGAATTTGCAAATCAAATAAATGCATCAATTCTAAAAGGTTAGATATCAAAGCACAACCTCTTAATGAGAGTAGTTTAGAACAAAGAAAGAAGTAATCATGACAGGTTAAGACAATGACACCAATGTTTTCCCTAATCTTTTTGTTCTAAACAACTTATCTTTCAATTAGAACAAATTAGAATTTGACCTCACCTGCTTTTCGACGTCGTCTTCGAAGAATGAGAATAAGACATGCCACGGTTAAGATGATCACAGAAACAACAGCAACAACGGTGATACCAATCATCTGAGAGTCGAAGTGGACTGAAATGTTTTTAAAAAATATCTTTGTTTACTCGACTGGAAAAATGCTTTTTTGACCTCACTGATTTATTGCCCTGGTTTGTCGTGATGATAGTATTGACATTTTTTGCTGTCTGCCTCGATTTAATTTACCTTCTTGTAGCGGTCACCAGTTTGATGCTTCGATTCTATTTAATTTACCTTCTTGTAGTAGTCACCAGTTTGAAGACAGTTATGAAATAAAATTCAGCTATGAACGGTCAGGTGCAGACTTGTGACCGATCCATGCAATGTTTTGTCTGTTCCAATGCAGAAACCAGCGTGCCCTCTCAAACCGCGAGTCAGTAAAATAAATAAATCCAGCATATAAATGCTAAGCAAGAATATAATATACCAATAAAGAGTTGGCGCTCTTGATTTTGGAACGCTCCCACCACGCCCCTGTCCCCCGCCCGACCTACATACTGTAACCTCTGAAAGCCTTTAAATGATAGCTGAACAACTGTATATATAACAAAGCTATACACAGTATTGCATTAAATTTTAGACCAAAAATTTAAAGAGCTGGGGTTTCCAAGTACGAAAGATGGTCGTGTACAAGTGTTGGAAACATATACCCCGACCCTCCCCCAACGCAAGTGTCTGCCACTGTCTAGGCTTCTGGTTGAACACCATGTGCTGTATGATAATGCTTTTAAGCTTAAACTTAAAAGTTTGTGTAACCCTGCTATTTTGGGAAAATTAGCTGGACAAGGACAAAAATATAATAAAACCTTACCTGGACAAGGTTTTATTTCACAAGACCGAATCTGTTGAGGCGGTCCCTGTTTGCTACAATTTCCTCCATATTTTCCAGAGGGGTTATCACACTGCCGTGCCCTTATCTCTACACCTTGACCACACGTGGCACTGCACGGTGATGTTGTCCAGTTGCCGTAGTTGCCATCGACTAAAAATGGAAATGCACAATAAGGCACTCTACGTGGCACTTTGGTATGTATAACATTCTGGCTATGCAAAGAAGAAAAGCAATGCATTTTTATATTAAAAAGTATCATCTTGTTCTAATCAGGCATAATCTTGTTTGGGGTCTTGTGTTCGCTCTTTTACGTATTTTGGCCATTTATAATTATCATTTACGTTTGCTAATGTTTCCCCCTGAATAGGAGATAGTTCTTCCAAAACTTTAGAGAAGACACGACTGATAGATATATCCAGTAGAACAGTAAGTTTGTTGTTTAGTTGACGTTTTAGTCTAGCCTTACTTGGACATGGTTTTTGGGTACAGTTTCTAAACTCAGAAGAGCTCCCAAGTTCTCTGCAGTTTTCACCGCCGTATTTTGGTTCAGGTCTATTACAAAAACGTCGCCATATTTCCACGCCATCACCACACGAAACATTGCATGAGATACTCAAAGTCCAGTTGCTGTAGTCACCGTTAACTAAATATAATAATAAAAAATACCATGGGAATTAAAGGTCGCTACAGTAAATGTCTTGAGAAATATTTATTTTAATAAGGAATTAACTTACCAGGGCAAGGCTTTGCTGAACATGGTCTGTACTGAACATGTTCTCCTAGATGACTGCAATTTATTCCACCATACTTTGGTTGAGGATTGTTACATTCTCGTGTCCATGTTCCAAACCCTTCACCACAAGTTACATTGCACGTAATGTTTAATGACCAGTTGCCATAACTGCCATCAACTATGCGCAAAAGAAAAGCATTGAGCTTTCGTTGCCGCACGGCTTTAAAACAGTCTGGTTAAAATTTTTCTGTATATATTAACTAAAAATTAAATGGCAGTATTTGGAATAAACTTGGTTTCGTTGCTTTCAAACAAATCTAGATATTGTTGCGAAAGTTGCACCACAAAGGTAAAATAGGAAGGTCCTATACGACCCATGTTTGACCACACAGCACAGTTTAACTGTTTCAGGTAATTTAATCCCCAGTTTATGTTATACCTATTGTCCATGATGAAAGGATACCACAATCCAATATTACCAAATACCTGGTATACATCTAGGGATATCACAGTACTCCCATCTCTTGTTCCTATCTGTAGTAAAACACCAAGGTCGTTGTCCTGAGTTCTTAGGATTTCGACAATAATTCTGAGCGTTATTTAGTTCTGGATATGTTTCGTTCATGGTATGACGATGCAGACATTGTTCAGTCCATGATTGACACGGAATACCTGAGGCTGTGACAGATATGTTGCCATGGTAACTGCTCCCGTTTAAGAACAGACAATCTGTGCGAAAAAAGATTATATGTCTGGATTTATCGTCTCAGTTTTATCTCACAGATATTGTTGTCATTGTACTGTACATAATGTTATACATTATCAAACGTTAATGATACTGGATAGCCGTGTGAGTTCTAAACTGTTCTCCCTTGAAGTCCAGTAACGGCTAGCCATATTTAGGTCCAGTGTTAATGCAGAAAAAACCTAAACTAATCTAACTTTATTTATACTGGCTAGTTCTACCAACTCTAAACTTTTCTTTTTGTAGGTCCATCCATTTTTGCTCCAGTAGTGTTGGCACAGGGAGAAAAGTAAACTGATAACATTTTTAATGCTGAAAACCTGAACTGAGCTAAAGATACGAATATTTTATGAGTTCTGTATTGTTCTTCTCTAAGGTCCAAAATGGTCTATCCCTATTACGTCTCATGTCATTGCAGCGGTACGTAGGAAACTGGAGTACTGCAGGGAGAAAACCTGCGGTGTTTGGAAGAGCTTACGTACAAAAGTGTTCTTTTCTCATGCGACAGAACTTTAAGTTGGTTGCAAAGTGGCAAGGCACATACTTTGAACCACTGTTCTCGCACTGCTCACATGTCTAAGCCTCTGGCTAATTCGACCTAGCTCCTAAGCCAGGCTCTCTACTTCTGCCTCCATCCCAAACATGCATGGAGCGTGATTGGGAGGGAAGCGAAAGTAGAGAGCCTGCATGGCTTGGGAGGTTGTGGCTAATTCGGTAAATTAGGTTAAATATTAATTTGATTTAGGCTGTTCTCTGGGGTTTTTACCTGCGTTTGTAGCCAATTCTGGAGCTGGAAATGCATCTAAAAATAAGCAAAAACGAGTTACAATGAACAAATAGATATGATTGCTAGAGGATAATGGTTGATTAAGCCACCTGTAAAACTATATACTATTAGTATAAGCTCTACCAAAAAACCACAAATTTTTCTTGGTGAAGTTTAGAGCAGGTTTACAAGAAATAAAGTTAGAGCAGCATAGTAACTCAATAACTCATGTAAGCAATTTGACCTTCAGTGGCAGGCAGGTATTTGACGGAAAAATCGTAATTTGTGTACAGTATATATAGGCACTTTTATTTGCATATGCACAATATATATCTTATATACACTAGATAGAGCATCTCTTTTAGTAAAATTGAAGCCAAGAATATTCTAGCGGTTACCCCCATTTGAATAGATGGCGGCCCTGTTGGTACTTCCCACTCGCTAATAAACGCTTAAAAACAACAATAACTTTCATCATTTGAATAGTTTAAAAATTTATTTCGAATAGGTTTAACTTAATGCTTAAGTTCCCCTGTTTAAGAAATAGAAAACATACGAATCTTCTCATTTCATGGGAATATCCTGAGCCTGCAATCACGGCTTCAGTTTTTGAATTGCAGAATAATTAGATGCACTATCTAGTGTATATAAGATATCTATTATGATATGCACGCACTGCTTTCATTATGTATAATGTTACCTGTAGACTTTGTGTCTCCACTGAAATACCAGCATTCTGGTGAGTCACCAGCATTCCTTGTGGGTTGTAGTTCGCAACGAAGGAGCTTCGTTTCCTCCGCCTTCGGGTGGCGAATTGTATAAGACTTTACAAACATTTCCCACAGTTCACCACACATGCGAGTCAAATGAAGACACGACTCGTGGCATATCTTTTGTTCCTTAAACACACTTTGGGTTCGATCACAACTGGGAAAATATAGATGACAATACAGTATGGCGAAAGCTTGTCCGCACTTTCTAACAGTGCTGATGTCAACTTTTAAAAAGCGGCTTATTTTGGATGCACCTATCTTTACATCCCATGTGTCGTAGTCCATGTTAGCCCGATCGTTTCTATTATTCTGAAAGTCGGGTGTCTGATATACGTAGTTGGGTAAAGTGATTCCAACATTTTCACAAGCAGGAAGAGTGAAGTTTACCAAAGGATAGCAAGAGCTCGAGTTCAGCGTTGGTTCAGCTTCGGCAGGAAGACACGTCCTATATAAAGATTGAGCAAACTCTTAGATACTATTGGATAAGATAGTTGTAAATCCACGTCCATGCATGAAGCCTTTCTCAAAGCTAGCTGTGCTTGTGTCTGGCAATCCCCGAATATTGTAATAATAATAATATAATATATTTATATTTATTATAATATAATTATATTTTTCTACCTCTTTTTCCTCAATTTGTTTATTACTTTAACTTTTCATCCTTTACGAAATGTTCAATTGTCATAATTCTATTTACCGCCCACTTCCTACTTAATTATAAATTATTGTAAGTAGAACAAGAGCCCCTTGATAAGCTGAAAGCCCTTAATTGGGCAATTGTAATATTTCTTTTATAAGAACCACGTTTCACTTAATAAGCATAGGCGTACGTACGGGGCTGATGCTTTCCAGGGGGCAGTTGAAAGTTTTCCCGAATTTTTATGAAGGATTGTAATGAAATTAGCTCAATTTAACCTTTTTTCTGATAAATCTGCCCGAATTTTCCAAAATTTGGGTTGGGGGGGGGGGGGGCAAGTTTTCGTTGATATGTTTTCCTTAATAAATAAGTTTTATTTGTTCGTGTGTGCTGCAAAACGTGAAAAAGTTTTCCTTGGGACTGGGAGATATTCAAAAGCTATTCCTCAACCAGCGCGTGCTCGTACTCAAACAGCGCGTGCTCGTGAAACTTGTTAAGAAGGAAAAATTGTTTGAAAAAACTTATTTGTATTAATAGTCCAGTCAAATCACTATAAGTACATGGTCCTGATCAAAGTAATCGCAATAGACTTGTTTTCAGTGGTAAAGTGTGAGAAAAGTTGTTCTGATTAACATACTAAAAATCCAAAAAATCCCTTCGGTAGAACACGGTGAAAATCGAGTTTTTCTTACTTCTACCTATAGAAAATCATTGTGGACAGAATGTTGAAATTTTGAAATCATTTTTAGGCAAATGTAACCTACATTATTGGAAAGCTTAGAAAAAACTAAAATATGGATCATTAAACGGTTACCTTGCTTTTGCCTATCCAGCCGAAGTTATACACGATTTAAAATGCCATAAATTTGTATTTTGTGCAAATTTTGCGCTATTTTTCCAAATTTGAGCTAGAATAACGACAAACTGACCAGCAAATTGAATATAACCGTTTAATGATCTATATTTTAGTTTTTTCTAAGCTTTTCAATAATGTAGGTTACATTTGCCTAAAAATGATTTCAAAATTTCAACATTCTGTCCACAATGCTTTTCTATAGGTAGAAGTAAGAAAAACTCGATTTTCACCATGTTCCACTGAAGGGATTTTTTTTATTTTAAGTATGTTAATCACGACACCTTCTCTCACAATTTTCCAATGAAAAAATTCTATTGCAATTTCTTTGACTTCTTGTCACAGATTGACTGGACTACAAATCTCGTCAAGACCTAATAGAGTTCACTGGTCAAGACGAGTCTAGCAAGAATTGAATGTCTAGCTTGCGGGAATACGCGTCTTCATCGTTTTCCACCATTACATCTACAATAAATTCCATTGCCATGCAATTTTGCAGTAATTTCGAAGAAAACATTGTACCTGTTTTTAGCTTGAAGATGGTGTTCACCTGTTAATGTGAGAAAAAATATTAATTGGCAAAAGCCTAGGTTACAAGTGAGATTTAATTTCTCCGGCGTTCGCAATTAAACGGGACTGCGGCAACGGGGCACAGGTCTGGGCCAAAGAGTGCTCGATATCATATAGATGGTTTATAGAAATACAATTTTGACGAAGCAGTAGCCAACTTAATTGTACGCATGCAGAAGAGCGCGAGGTGGCGCTTCGCTTCTGGGAAGAGTGCGAGGTGGCGCTTATCTTCCGAGCTTTGGAATAGACCTGGGGCAAAGAAAGATTCAATCTTCCTCTGCGTCATACATCTGTATTAAGCAAACTCAAAACGTGGATGTACAACTGTGCATTCACTTCGAGATTCACTTAGAAATTAGAATTTTTGAGGGGGCTCAGCCCTCTGCTTCTAAAAGTTAGGGGGGGGCTCAAGCCCCGCTGCCTCCGTGGTTCCTACGGCCATGGTTCGAGAGGTTCGATTCCTGCCAGATGACGCATAGTTGCATTTATTGCAGCTCTTCTTGGTTAGGTCTAATAAATGTATTTCAAAAACTCATTAATAATTCATGCGGAAAACACAAAGAAAAATCATAAGCGTGTCGTATCTTTATATATGTGATAGAGATTGGGAGATTTGGGGCAACGGTGGGCAAGTGGTTAGCGCACTTGCCTTTCACCTCTGAGGCTGCAGGTTCGAGTCTCACTAAGTACCTTCTCAGTGCGACTCGAACCCAGTCCCCATGTGAAAAGAGTAAAAGTCAACGCTCTGCCGAAAGCCGTGGGTTTTCCCCGGGTAATCCGGTTTCCTCCCACAGGGAAAGTTGACAGGGTGGGTTAGGTAAAAAGGGCCCACAGTAATTGGCATATGCTGTTGTGGTGACCCTGCCTAGTTGGCGAAGCTAATAAAAAAAAAAAAAAAAAAAAAAGATTTGCGTTGAATTACATAAACATCAGCTTTGATTTTCTCGACTTAAGGGAAAGTACATCTATTATGCCTAGGGGGGGGTGTGAAGATGTCTTGAAAAAACCTCATATTTTTACAGAGACCCTGTTGAGGATATTGGTGAATTTTCGATGCCCCTCCCCTCCAAGTTTTTACAATTTTCAATGCCCCCCCCCCAGTCTAGAGTCCGGAATCGAAGGAGTACAATCTGGAATTCTCTCTCATCGCAGATACAAATTGCAGTTCCTCAAGATGTCTGATATACTCCTGAACAAATATTCTCCTGAATAAAAATATATTCTCATGAACAAAAATACTGACTTGCTGCTTCTTAATACCGACTTGCTGCTGTCCATATATTCTCCTGAACAAAAATACCGACTTGCTGCTTCTTTCACCTCACTATCGCCAGATGAAATGGCACCGTTTTTAAAAAACCGTTTCAGATTGGTTGTTGTCCATCATTCAGCATAGTCGGAGTCTTGAACACGTTCATGTAGTGGCCGGGATTTTCTGGATCATGGTAATGTGCTGGAACACTAGAGAACCTCGCCCCCACCCAACGTATCTCCTGGCATATGTTGCAAATTTCTTTGCATGCCTGTCAAAAATGCCAGTATGCTTCAAGTTCTTTAATTTTCATCCCGTTTGTCCTAAATATCCCATGAACATCTCATTCTTACAAATCATATGTTTTTTTTTGTTTTTGGAACTGCTACTTTTTGGCGGGTAAATTATGTCACAATCCTGGCGCCAAAAAATTAAAAATGAGCTATAGGTGATTTCATGTATCCATTTAGAAGAGCAGACTAAGGATATCTTAAAACGGAAATCGGTTTCGAAATACAACCATCAGGGACATGGCGAAGCATCTGAAGTTGGGTGGAAAACATGTTGGAGGATTTTATCTGCAATTTGAATTTCAATGTTAAAAATTTACCTGAAATGTAACAATTATAATAAAGCTTTTTGTGATTGATTTGCACTGTTATACTAAGTTTCAGGAGAAAAGGGGGGTCTGTGGGTTCTCCCCCTGAAAAATTTTACATTTTTGGATTGCTTTAGGACGGAATTTCTGGCGTTTTCTAAAGCAAATTTGCAAACAAATTGGATGAAAATTGACTGTATTTTACAAAAATGGTTATCATTTCACAAAAATAATTACTTTATTATGCAAATTTTACCTGAAAATGTCAAAATTTTAACTTGAATTTTACATAATTTGTGCCTGAATTTCACAGTAAGGGGGGTTACACTCCTATCCCACCCCCCGGTCGGTACGTCCCTGACAATCATTCCTTGCAAAGACATAATGACTTAAATTTCTAAAATCCGCCATTTTGTTCTATTTTTAGTAACAATATGGCGGAGTTTTCGACATTTGTATCGCTATATCTTCCCATAAAATGATTGTATTTAGAAACAGCTTTCAGTTTTAAAGTACCCTTAGTCAGCTCTTCTAAATGGATTTATAAAATCACCAATAGCTTATTTTCATTTTTTTGGCGCCAAATTTGTGACATAATTCACCCGCCAAAAAGTAGCAATTCCAAAAACAGAAAACATATGATTTGTATAAAGAACGATATGTTACTTCACCGTGACGTGTGTATTATATTTTTGCCATATTCACCAATAGCAATTTTCAATTTACTCTATTGTTTGCAGGGCTTTCAGAATTATTCGGAGTAGGTGGCTGTTTTGATAAAGTAGGCGGCTGTTGGGAGGGCGCGACCTAGCCTCCTGCAGGCAACTCTGTGGCATCCCAAATGGCATACTTTTGAAAAACACCCATCAAAACCGAGCTTTTTATACTTTCGCGAACGGCGAATTCATATTATTTAATGTGGTTGTGGGCGAGTAGTAATAAAGATCCTCCTTTAATCCGCAAATTATCTCTCAATCCTAATTTTATTGCTACTCGGCCAAAACCACATTAAATAATATGAATTCGCGAAAGTAAAAAGCTCGTTTTTGATGGGGATTTTTCAAACGTATACCATTTGGGATGCCACAGAGTTGCCTGTGGAGGAGGCTAGCGGCCGCCTAGGTCGTCATCCAAATGAACTATAGTGTATATTGATTAGATAGCAACACAACTGAGC
Organism: Paramuricea clavata; assembly: GCA_902702795.2. Taxonomy (NCBI): domain Eukaryota; kingdom Metazoa; phylum Cnidaria; class Anthozoa; order Malacalcyonacea; family Plexauridae; genus Paramuricea; species Paramuricea clavata. The sequence goes on from CACRXK020008430.1 coordinate 12,143, forward strand.
TCTGTAACCAAGATTTAATTAAGGAGGCAAATAACTAAATCGGTTTTACGAAATAGTACGTCGTTTTGGCCGGCTATAAAGTAGACCAGGTTTTTTGAAAGCTTAGAGTGGAGGAAGGAGAGCAGAATTTATATTTCAAGTACTAAACAAAGTAACCGGCGGCAAACCTCATAGCACCTGCCGGAGCTCCGGCGACCGCTGGGCTATTTTGAAAGCCCTGTGTTTGAGCCATGGATAGGTAACTTTCCTAAAACATTGCTATTGGTTAAGTTAGTCGGGTAAAAATACAATACGCACGTACGTGATGGTAAAAGACCAGATTTACGAATGTTCTTGTTCACTAAAATAGATAATGAGTTATATTGCTATTCTAATGAGTTTCCAAACCATCTATTATAGTAACAATGGTGGGAGTGAACACTCCAGGCCCTTGCTGTACCAAGAACTTTCAGAGCCCCCCTTTAATGCCAGAAAATATTTCGGTGCCCCCCATTTTTAAAAAATTACTTCGCCAATTATGAACTTACTAGATCGATCGTTTTTGAAGCAATTTAAAACATTCGGAATGCGTGTTTTATCAGACCTACTCGGCAGGGGCGCCGGAAGGACTGAAAAGCGGCGGGGGCAGAATCTTGAAAAGGGCACTCGAGAGCCTAAAGCGCGAGACCTCGTAGGCGTGTCCAGGGCATCCTCACCCGGTAAATTTGTAAACAGTAGAGTCTATGAAATGCCATTTCGTGCGTTTTGGCAGTGATTTGACATAATTTTGAGTATTAATAAACGTCACGTAAAATAGAAGAAAAAAACTGTGAAAATTTTAAGTATATTGGTGGAATATTTTGGTAGCTGATGAAGTCTGACAGCTTGCAGCCAAATATTTCTATATACTGTACACTAGATCAGATTTTTAATAGATTATTTTAATCAATTGAGTAGATTATAACATGTAGGTCACGAACATTGTGCAAGGCGAAACAGAAAGACGGCACAAAATACTGTCACAGTAGGAAGCTAATTACGCAAATACAGTTCATGGATGCAAATATACTCGCACAATTACAATGTATAGAGTAAACTAAATTGATACTGTAATAAGATAAAGGAATAATAAACCGATAATACCTTATACCCGTATAAAAGTTCACTCACACTCACACTCAATGAGTGGAAATTCAATCTGAGCTTCTCTCAAGTCTCATTACTGTTTTGAATAGATGGCCGAAGGGCTAGCTCCTTACTATGTGACCCAAGAGAAGCTCAGATTGAACCTCCACTCATTGAGTGTGAGTGAGCTTTTAATAGAATACAGGCGTTAGACTTGTAACACTGTACTATAAAAAGAAATCGATTACTCCAATCCTTAATCATTGCTTCCTTGCTTGCGTATGCCGATGTACAGTTATCCCAACCAAAAAACCTAGTCAATTAGCCTGTCTCACGAAGGCCAAATTCGCCATTTTTGGGGTACTTTTTTGATAACGACGTGGAAAAGTTTATGCGATGTGAAAACATTTTTTCAAATATTTAACTGTTAATTAACTTATAATGACTACACTCACAATTATAGTTATAATACAATTCCCTTATTCACTGCGTACAATCTCAGATTTGGAAAAGGCAGTACCCCAAAAATGGCGGCGTGAGAAAGGCTAATTAACTATCACGGTCAGTGCTTCTTATTTATAGTAGACAAAAGGAAGTTAAATAGAATAGAATAGAATCTTTATTTCACGAGGGAAAACGTATTAACCGTAAAAGTTATCTAACATACGGACAAAAAAAAAAAAAAAAAAAAATAGACTAAAAACTGAACTTAATTAATAAAGTTGCGTATCTCGGGTGGAAAACCACAAGAAGCTGGGATGCTCTAAAACAATCTAGAACAGAGGAAGACTTATCACGAATGCATTATTGTAGTGCCAGTCTGCCAGACCATGACTTCGGCCACAGAAATTTATAATTAGGTGTGCCAAGAAACTAGAAAAATATAGAAGGCTTGAAGATAACAAGCAGGGACGTCGCTACAGTGGGGGTGTGGGGGGTGTAACACACCCCCAATAATTCAAAACGGTCAAAGTTGGTAAAAATAGAACTAAAATTTTAACAATTTCTAAGCTTTGGTCATGTTTAATTTGCGTGGAAACAATTGCAAGCCTTGCTTATTTTGGTGGGAAAATATTTGAAGCATTGCTTATGTTAGTCCGGAAAATGCTTTGACAACCCCACCCGTCGACAACATTTCGGGAAACATTTCTACTACTTGGTCAAAATTCAGTAGGAAAAGTTGGTCAAACCCCCCCCCCCCCCAATGTTGATGTATTCACGACGTCCCTGATAACATGACGATCAACTTAGCCTGCGTACTGCCTAAAAGAACCTTGAAATGAACTTGATCATAATATACACTTATACATATGATGGCCAGTCAACAATAATAACTTATTAGTTAATTCCGTTAATCATTTTTTGTCACAAAAGGGGGCAACCAGCTGCCCCTGCACTGTTAGGGCATCGGGGGCCGCTGCCCCCTCTGCCCCCGTGGCTCCGGCGCCCCTCCAACTCGGTTTTGCCTCGTATCTTTATAATCTAATAAAACACTGCTGCTCATGTTTTAAATACTAGCATAAAATGTACCCTTGATATTTTCAATCTACAAAACCCACCAACTGTAATTCAATAGAGTGAGATGCCAACAAAACCATAATAATTATTTACTCATACCCAACCCTGGTTTCCAGAGGTTCTCGTATCTTCCGCCTACAGTAGCTATTCTCGCACCTCTGGTGGCACGCGATATAAATACCACTTCCTTTGTAACAAAATTTGTACCGAGCACATGATTGGTTACTTATAATTAGCAGTCACATGAAGTGATGTGATTGGCTAAACAAAAAAACCTGTTTATAAATCTCCGCAGAGAACATGATGTAAACAAAATACAGAAATATGTATTTAACGTATTAATTAAAATGCTTTTCTTATAGCAGTGTTGTAGGACTCGAGTCCGGACTTGAGGGTATGACTCGGACTTGAACACATCGGACTTGGACTCGATATAAAAAAACTCGGCCTTGACACCTCTGGACTTGGGAATTTAGGTCAAGTCCTGTACGAGTTCACCACTTAAATTTCCTCATTGATATACTCATTGCGTTAAAGTTATGGCATCCATTGCTATACCCGGCGTTAAAACAGCACAAATTGCTCCGTCAATACGCGTTTCAAGCTTAATTTTCCAAAGATCTTTTTCGCGACAAGAATATATGCCAATATGGAAACACTACGTGTTCGTTTTTGCGACAAAATTCGACGTGACGTGTAATAACTCACTGACCAGATGAGAGAGTTGGAGATCACATGATTTATACCTTACGATCTTTTAATTATTAATCAATGCTTTTTCGTTCGATATAGAAAGATACATTATTTACGGAATTCAATACTTTAAACTAAGTGTTTCATCAGTTTATTTTATTCGGATACATGCATTTGCATGCACTGCATGTAATGTAGCGGGGCCTTATACTGCTTTGCACTTTATATGTTTTAAACTTGAAATTGAATATCACTATAGTCTGATCTGTTTGCCACCACCATATACTGATAAAACCTTATGTTCCACACAAAACCTAACATGATGTCTACAAAACATTAATTCAGCCTCATTTTGATTACTGTTCTCCCCTGTGGGATAACTGTGGTTTGGGACTTCAAGACAAATTGCAAAAATTCCAAAATCGAGCAGCAAGGGTGATTACCGGAGCTGACTACGATGTAAGATCGTCTGAAGTCCTAAACAAATTAGGCTGGGAAACCCTAGCTAGGAGACGAGAACAAAACAAGCTAGTATTGATGTATAAAGTCTTGGGGAACCACACTGCGCCAAACCTTAAAGATCTTTTTTCTCGGAGAAATGCATCGCAGAATATTTATGATTTACTCAATAGCGAAACTGATCTCTCGTTAAAAAAACCGAAAACGGAATTTCTAAAGAAAACATTTGGATACAGTGGAGCAATTCTATGGAATAGTCTCCCGCAAGATGTCAAGGCAGCTGAGTCAATTACGTCATTTAAAACAATGGCGAAATTGCATTTAACCAGATGATAAGCTAATTTCTCCAGGACCAAATGATGGGAGGACAATATAGATTGTGGGCGGGAGGGGGTTAGTTTTGCGTGAGGGTGGGTGGGTACTTGTTTAGGGGTGGAGGTTTGGGAGGAAGATGATAATATTTTAGGGTGGGATTCTTACATATTTTGTTCTATATATAATTAACATTTAGCTCTTTGTGTGTATACGCCCTTCGTGGAAACCAGTTGTAAATAATTGTCGAAGTTAGCGTATTGAAATAAAGTTTTACATTACATTACATTACATCACTTTGATTACACCGTGACTTCTGCAAAAATGCATTAAGTGGCTGTGGATTGTTAAAATATTATTATACTTTATCATTTTGGACTTGGACTCGAAATATTTAAGACTTAGACTCGAAAATTTTGGACTTGAAATTTTGCTACGGGAGTTGGGCTCGTACTCGGGCTTGATTGTATAGGACTCACCGACTCGGTCAACTGGGACTTAGACTCGTAAGTTGTGGATTTGACTACAACACTGTTACTTATAGTCATGGCAGTTATGCAGTGTGGGCTATTTGAGATTAACTTTGTTTGTTCCCCTACGAACCTCTGAGATATGAACTCACTGCTTAAAAAGATTTTCTGCGCTGGAGAAGAGCCGCCATCGCGGCATGACTTGAGTTGACGGCATCGGACACGCCCACTCTATTACAGTAATATTGTAAATATAAAGTGTAACAATTGCTTAATAATATTCTTTGACTTTAATAGTTATATTAACACGATTTATTTTGCCAATATTTTACCGTTGTCCTTTTAAGAACAACCATATCCTCTGTTGCATATATATTATATATTAACGGCTTATTGACCTCGCTTGTTCGGTCTGTACTGTACGTGAAATATCAGACCGAGGTTTTTTAGTTTTTTACAAAAAACTGAGGTCTGGCTGAACTGAGTCTGTGAGCATAATTAGACTAATTATGCTTTTCGCGCGAATTAAATCGGCTATCGTCAGTTTCACTGGGTAACAATATACGGTAGGCATCATGCATGCTCAATCAAAAACAATTTGGTTGTTTGAAATTTTTATCTGTAAATTTTAATGACACACAATTGGAAAATTAAAAAGCAAAAAATATTTCTGTTTGCAAAGCAAAAATTTCCCGCCAGATAAGCGACATCCGGGACACCGGTCCAGATACGGAAAATACGGACCACGGTCCGGATATGGTTTTTACGGACCGCTTGTCAACCAATCAGAATACAGAATTTTGAAAAGCCATATAATAAATAAATATTATTCCTTCACTTTTGACTTTTGGATTTTATATACGTTCACTAGCAATACAAACGGCATGATTCCACAACTTTAACAATTATATAAGGTTGCTTTTGCTATGCAACTCTACAATGGCTGTACCGGCATGCAACGTTGCGAGAATAATCCACATGTTTCTAAGAAGTTGTATAGGCTGCTTATTTTTAATATTTTACACAAGGTCAAGGCTGCCAAACACGGCAAACAGTCAAAGAGAGCTATTTTGGTATTTTGGTAGTATGACATGCAAACCCGGAAGTTTTTAAAAACACGTCAAAAAAGATAAAACCGGTTTTGCAAGTCTCAAACGGTAATTCTGCATGGAAGTGAGATTCGCATTGCGTGCCACCCGCCGTTCCTTCGTACAAATTACGTAATTTATACGGCGGCACAAGAACCTCTGGAACCAGGTACCCATACCCATACCCATACATTGACATGGCAATACGCATTACCTGTTTAATCAGGGCGTAGGAAGCATCAAAAAGTTGGGGGGGGGGCGGTTACGATGGGCACTTTTCGAAAGAAAAAGGGCACCTAAAAAGTTTTTCCAGGAAATGTTGACGACGGGGGGGGGAGGTCAACTCAGAACATTTTTCCGGACATATCATTATCTTTGGAAACATACAAAAAATTTTCCGGACATATCATAATTTTTTCGAAAATACCTACATTTTTCCGGACATACCAAAATACAAAATAAATGCAATCATAAATCAAAGGTCATTGAGGCAAAAATGCAATCTGAACGACATTTTTACGATGTCAGAAGGGCTTCATGTCCTACGCCCCTGCTGTTTATGAACTTGTAGTTCGAGCTCAAGAACTGGACTTTATTTTACGTCTAAATATTTAATGTATATAATTTACACTCGATGATTTCCATCCACAAAAGCCATCACCTACTATAAATGCACCGTTATATTCATCATCACTTCGTTAATCATAGGTACATTTGGGTACATTTGATAATTTATAATTAATAAACTTGTAACTCTGGAACAATCTAATGCACAGTTGCAACAATGAATTGGCTCATAAAACTAGACAAGTGGAGATTGAAATATACTTGCTTGATTTGGATAAATTGATAAAAAAGCCGAAAGCGTGAGATGTTTTACGAAAATGCTTGGAAAAAAATATTTGCAGTAACTCCTATAATTATTTTGAAATTAATAACCATAGTCATAATACGAGAAACAGAAATAATTTGATAAAGCTACCAAAAGTAGAGCTTAAATTTGGTAGGCATGCTTTCGCTAATTGCAGCGGCAAGAATTTATAATGACTTGCTTTTCGAAATTCGAGCTGAAAAGGACAACAAAATATTTTGGAAACTGCTAGGTAATTATTACCAATGATTAAATTATAGTATATATTATATAGATTGTAGATTGTTTAGTATGGACTATTTAGTTAAATAGAGGACACATATTGATAACAGTAGATTACTGAAATGTTTATCTTCTGTAAAGATTTTGAAATGCAAATACAAAATACAAATTACCTGCAACATCGTTGATGAAAATCGTTGCTAAACTTAATATAATACCACCAGTGATAATAAAACTAATGACCGTCATCGCGACTTCTTCCCGCATACAATGTCGTCAATGCAGAATCGATGGTTGAAATTTCTGCGCTTCTCAGTATTTCAACAACTAGCTTTTCTTCGTCACGTTCCTAACTACAACGGAATTGGTAAAACTTCCGCGTAAAACCATGATTACGACTTCCTTGAGGCTTGATTAAACATTTTGTTTGTGTAAAGCACCCAAGCATATATAATGACTATGTACAATTCATTCCAGTGATGCTTCTTGAGTGGGTTAACACTATTTTCCATCCAGCGAACTGACCTGATATCATTTTCGGAATATGGAAGAGGTGTTATATGGCTCATGTAACTAACCCAAACCCTCGTATACCTCACTCTAACCCCTAACCCTAACTGCAACCTTATCTGTAACCTTACCAAATTAATAACAAAAATCCGAAAAGTAACAACTTTCGAAAATTGCTAGGGCGGTCTGCTGGATGGAAAATAGTGCTGACCGTTGATAATTGAGATAACCAAGTTCGAATTCAACGGGCTGAAGTCTAGACTTCCCGCGCACTGTCCCACTTCCCTGTATTCCTTGCTTGTAGGAGAAGGAATTAAAGTTACGTTACAAATGCGAAAAGCAAAATGTTAAAAAGATCAATCTGTAAGCCAACAATCCTGGTCGAAACGTTGTTGACAACCCACAGACATTGGCGTCGAATGGCGTTTTTTCTAAATAATTGTCTCCCCGCTCCCCCAAGCCAATGTTGAATGGGACTTTACATCAAATAAGAAGTGTGGATAATTCGTATATACAACATTGAAGAGGGGGAGATGCGAGTAAATTCAAGTTTTAGCTGTTTGTTATGATTTTTGTGCAAAAGTTGATTGGGAGGATTGTCTGAAAATCAGTATAGAAAGTGATACACAATTTGTGTGTTTAATATGACACGAATTGACATGTTATAACTGAATGTTATTTGTTATATGGATAATGAATTGACATGTTATACTTCCCGTCCAAGTGCATGACGTAATAGCTACGTAACATAATATTCAAAGCTCGAATCAGAGTCCATGCATATTCCAATTTTCCGGGTTTTGCAGTGATGCAGACCAATAAATGTGTAAAATGAGCTATGCCTTATAAATCGCCTCGAACTACACACAAAAATTGCATTTCTATGAATAATAACGAGCTATGATCTGTTATATTCAAAGAGCGACTTTTATTATGTAGACAAAGGTACGTTTTTATTTCGTTACATTATGAAAGCATTAATTCTAATCACAACTATAATATGATGGGCTATGCTAAGACTATAGCTGAAAGAATTATTTTATTATTATTATTATTATTTAATCTTATTTGGAAACGGTAACCCTTCAGATCTAATAACATCTGATTTCCAAGGGGCCGTTTACAGTAATACAATAAAAAATATATAAAAAGACATTAAAGAACTAACCTAACACAATACAGGAGCTATTTACAAACAAATGACATAATTAGATTCTATTTACTGTTCGCACATTTCGTCTATTCGTAATTATAATCAGCTCGAGAGAATTGTTTTAATTGCCAAATAGAAACGTCGTTTACTTTAGCGGCTTTTGGGAGGCTATTCCATAGACTTACGGCTGAATAATTTATGCTTTTTCATGAAATCTGTTTTAGGTTTTGGAAGTGCATAATTGACATTATTATTGCGCAGGTTGTAGTTGTCGTTTCTATTA